>UELX01000932.1:0-56196 GCA_900480035.1 Eupelmus urozonus
AAATGCGCCTACCCAATACCACACACACACACACACACACACACACACACACACATACACACGTATACGCACACAATGCATGCATGCTCTATCTTCTTTACTCG
This sequence comes from Eupelmus urozonus, assembly GCA_900480035.1. Taxonomy (NCBI): domain Eukaryota; kingdom Metazoa; phylum Arthropoda; class Insecta; order Hymenoptera; family Eupelmidae; genus Eupelmus; species Eupelmus urozonus. The sequence continues at coordinate 105 of UELX01000932.1, forward strand.
GCCGGGTGGGAGAGAAAGAGAATGAAAAAAAAGGAGTGAGGAGAAATTGCAGCTGGCCGGCGGGGCAGGCTATTTTTCTAATTTCGCCAAGAGCGGGCCGCTAGCGCAAAGTTAAATAAAGAGCGGTTGCTTGAAAAAGTCGGATTTTTTTCGCAGTTTGCGAGATGATGAATTGCGCCCACTGGGATCCCGCGCGCTCGCGCCTATGAGCCGGTGTGTCTACATAGGAGAATTCTGGAAAATTTGGAAAATGAATTAGTGTAAATAAGAAGGCTGGATTTAAAAAATTTAGGGCGAAAAAGCTGAAATGAGAGCTTTTTTTAATGAAAATCTCGGAAATTCTAATATTTTTTCGTACGATTTATTAGAGGCATAAAAGAATGACTTGAAAATATTAATGCTCTTTCCTGTATTTACGAATCTTTCATAACATCACGTTTGGGTTTCATTTAAACTAGTACTGCTAAAAATAGTAGACTGCTTTAATATTTAGATTGCAGCACGAAAATTTAAAAATTTTACAAAAATACTCTAGAATGTAAATGTATATTTAGTAAAAATATAAAATAGACATTGGTATTGAATAATTTCTTATAGTAAGTATAAAAGAAAATTAAAAAATTTTACAAAAATACTCTAGAATGTAAAAATTCAGAAATAATAAATACTATAAAACAATTTATTAATATCAATACAATACCGAAATAATACTATACATAAATATTGCCATAATATTATAACAATATCACATTAGCAATAACAATTCAACTTAAGAAATTCCACGCAATTTTTCGATAATGAACGACATTTGAATAACTAACTTTATTTCACCATCTTCAGTCCATTCTCTCCGCACTCGGCGAGCGCACTTCTATCTGCTTCTCTCCTTTTCCCAAGTAGCAGAGAGAGGAGAAGACGATAAACGATCGCCTGGGCTCCGTTATATTTAAATTGGGGGGGCTCTTTTCTCTCTCTCTCTACTAGCGCTCGCGCGTGTCCCTGGTGCTTTTATCTTCCGGTTGGCCTCTTTCGCGCTCTCGAGGAATTATGCGGATTACGAAATGTTATTATGTCACTTTTATCTAGGCTCGTTTGTATCGTCTTTTTCTCCGTATCTTCCTTTTTTTTCGGGGGGAGCGGCAAGCGCGTTAGGGATAAGAGAAGAAGAAGATCGGAATAAATTGGATTCGCATAGGCGACCCCACGGGCGCGTGGATTTAAATAGATTTGACTACATAATTACGAAGTTAGTCGGTCTGCAGCAGCGGAAACTTTATCCCCTTCGTTAGTCTTTTTTCTTAATTGCGATTAAATTATTGTTGTTATTAATACGCATTAAGTTGCGTGACATGCTGTGAATTGTCTCTGTAGTTTGGATGAAGAAATTTTTCGATTGTAGGGGTATAACGGAATTGTTTGAGTACTTTGGTTATACTGTATACATATCCGAGGTAAAGCACACAGGAGAGATGTTTAACAACCATGAGCTTATGAATAATCTATTAAACTATAGATTAACTGCTTTAATAATATACTAATTGTATTTAAATTAATTTAACTTTTAAAATATACAGTTTTGATTCATCTCCGTTGAAAAATGCAGTTAAATATTAACTTTATTACAGTTTTATAGAAATAAACAAAATCCTATTAAAAATGTTTTTGCATTTATGCAAATTGTTTAGTAAGTGAATTATTTTAGCGCTTAATATAATTACCAACTTCCATTACAAAATTACAATTTTATACAAAGTGGAATTCACAACAAACAATATTTAATACAATTTCAACATACTTTTAAAATGCATTTTATAAATTACATTTTAAATCTACAAACGCATAAAATAAAACAGTTTTTTTTACCAAGTTTCTCTTCAAAATTAACATTAATAACACGGACTGCAATAATCATCACTATTAACCTCCTTCTTTTTGCGATACAATATATTTTATTACAATCCTCAAAAGTTTTATCACAACTTTCATCCAGCGCTCAACAAGCCGCAAAAAGTTGAAACGCCGTATAAAATCAGCGTCGCGCGCGGCCGACCTAAACGGCCTTTTTCCACTGACTCTCTCCTCTTAAAATCCAGCTCGCGCGCGCGCCTGCAGCCATCGATCGCAATCACGTCAGATTTAAATTTTCGCGGCGATTGCCGTTCTCGTATAATGAAACGGGAGCAGAGCCAGTCTTTCACGACTCGATAAACTCGCAGCATCGGCTGGCTCTGCCGGATCTATTCGAAATCGAAAAGAAAGAGGGGCGAAAGCTCTCGTCATTAAATTATGATATCCCTCCCGCGCTGCTATTTCATTATGCCGGTCATCGCCGAGCTAAAAGGAGCGCGCAGATGCAATTAAGCATTAAGTGCATTTGCAGGCGGGGCGAGCCTCGGCTGTATAACGATACACCTCGGCGTCGTCTCTAAACTTTCGGAAGCCGCGCGGCTCTTTTCAAACTGACAGCATCGAGGAGAAAATAGTACGCCGGCGGGGCTGCGCCGTAACGCGCCGCTTCTTTCGTCTCTTTTCTTTGCCGCGGGGAAAAAGTTTTCGTTTTTCGCGGTATTTTTTTTTCCCTCTTTTTTCATGGATGGAGGGATGCGTAGCCGCTTCTTTTATTCGCGTTGGCGGGATCGCGCTGCGCGGAATTGCAATTTGCAATTTGCGATTTCTCGGGGAGACGTCAACGGGGTCAGTACTCCTATTCAGTGTGTACTTTCGCCGCTCGACTTTTTTCAGTAAGAAACATTATGACTGTAATGCCGGTGGATATAAAAGGACTTCAAAGGTATTCATGCTCGGGTAGTTTTATATTCTGGAATGTATTAAAAAGATGCAGTTTGTTTCTTTTACGTCAGCTTGAAATTTATTACACTAGCACAGTTTTTTTAATGCTAAACAAAACAATCACATTTTTTCAATATTTTTAGTAATTATTAGAAATGATCGATCGTTATTAATCAACTTAATGCACAACAACGCTCAAAGGAAAGCTAGAAAATCACAAGGATTTACCATCCACCCAAGCCCAACAGTTTTGAATACCTCCACTACAATTCCACCACAAACTCCTCCTTGCCTCCCCCCCAAACCACCGCTATCCCAGTCACGCGCAGCCGGAGAGCCAGAGAGCTCCGGCAGGCGCAAAATCTAAAAAGCCCATATCCTCATATTAAATATTTCGCAGCGGGGGCAGAGGATCTCGCCAGCCACAGCGAAAATTCTGGCGTGCGCGCCGCCAGAATAATTACGCCTGGCCCGCGCCGAAAGTACAATTAACCCTCGCGATGCACTAAAAGGGACACGGCTCGCCTCGTAATAACACCCCCGCGAATTTCGCGCTTTATTAAATTAACGCGCGTGACGGGCGTCCCTTACATTAACGAAGGCACGCGCGCGAGCAGCGCGGCCTTTTCCTCGCTTTATTTTTTTTTTTTTTGCGCCTGCGCGCGCGCCGGCGCGTGACTCACACCCTCTGTCCTTTCTGCAGCGCGGCTCTCGCATTATACAACATCAGCAGCCCGGGCCTTTGATCTCCGCCGAGAGGAAGAGTGAGAGAGGGTGAGCTGAAACTGCTTTTCAGCCGGAGCCCTCTTCGCTCTCTTGGCATCTTTATCGCGAGTTTTCCTTTTCTATCTCCGGCCCGCTGGGCTTGGGAATTTTTTTCGCTTGCCGTATCGGAGAAAATTTTACTTTGGGAATTAGAGTGTGCCTCGCGGTGAGCGCGAGAGCGGGTAATGGTATTATGGTACTTGTTAGCGGATGATAGGGGGATAATTTTTAATTTTTACCTGTCTAGGTAGCCTTTGAGGAATCGAAAGATCAATTTTTTCGGAAGGTTTAAATATTAACAATTGGAGAGGTATCAAAACTTTGAAAATTATTTAAACATTCTTTCGCAACTGCACTTAATGAAGCCTGAAATTCCACCTCTTCCTCGCTTTATCTTTGTTATCCGCGTCTTCTCCACACACCTAGTTTCTCGTCTATCTCTCGATGAAAATCTTGTATAAACCAACCGCACGTGCGCGCACGCACATCGGATTATTCTCCGCGCAAACCTTTGCGCAACTTTGTCTCTTCAGCTCTCCCTTTTTTTTTTTTTATTCCACGTCGCGCACGATAACAAGATTTTTGCGTGTGTCAGCTGTCGCTGCGCACGCAGTTTCACACTTTTATTTTTTGACGCGCGACCGTTCGCTGGATTTTTTACCTCCGATGAGCGAGCTTTTCTCCTTTCTCTATTTGCGCGTGGTTTGCCGAGGGGTGGAGTATTTTGGTGCGAAAGCGTGGATGAGGTAAGGATCATCTGATTTTAGTTTGTGAAATATTGGTCTTAAAAGCAAGTGCAAGTGATTTTGTTATAGATTTTAAAATATGATTATTGGAGAATTGTTGAAATAATTATTGTCTTTGGTTATGATTTGGAATTGCTAGCTTAAGATACTTCTATAAATTTTTTAATCATTTAAACTCTTAGCAATTTAAAAGGCATATGTTTTTAGATAAGCCAATATTATATTTTCAACTTCAATTTTTTTACTTTAGTTTAATTAATTACTATAAATAAGTTGAGAATCAATGTTCCATATACAGCGTCTAAATCAGAGAAATAAAAAAAATAAAAGCTAACAAAAAATGAAATCGACTACCGAATACGACTATTGAGGTCAGTGTTTTAATTAACTCCTTTTATATTCCAACCGTGATTTCAACTCCAGTTCTGTATCATTAAAATGCTTCACCAGCATTTCTCACGTCTTATTAACCAGGCTCGATTGCGAATAAACAAATGAAACAAAAGTGTACCAGAGCATTAGTGCATCCTGCTCTTTTTGGACGGCATAGCGCGCAAAAAAGTCACTGTCGCTGGAACCGAGATGACAGGAGGCCAGCTCGCGCAATTTTTTGCATCGACATTTTCGCCCGCCTGCTCAAAGCGATCGGGCTTTTGTTAACCACTCGTGCGATATTGTTAGCCCCCAGCCCCCCCGTATCGATTCTTGGCAATTAGCAGGACAAAAACGCGCCTCGGCGTCGCGTGCATACCTTTTCTCTTCTTTGTTTTACACGGTTAAAATTCGTGCGCGCGCTCACATTTGGTAACATCGCGAACAAGAACCCGGCTCTCGTTTTTTTTCCGTTGTTGCCAGAGTGGCGCAATCAAAATTAAACGAATCGGGCACTCTCGTTTTTTCGGCTACTCGCACGCAATAACGCGTTTTATTGGCCCGCGGTCGAGTGTGTTTTCGTTATAAACGCTTCGTTTAAGATGTTATTCGATGATTGCGATAACGTTTCACAGTTTTCTCTTTTGATTATTTTGCCATTAAAGCGATATTATGCTGCGAAAAAAAGCTCAAAGATACAATCGCTCCGCTTTGAAGGTTAAAAAGTGTGTTTTCGTTACTTACCACCCGCTTTTTAGAACCGCAAATCCTGCTTTATTCTCTTCACCAGTAGGTCAGTCCTTTAATCCCCGTATTTAGTTCACCTTTCAGAATGGCAAAAAGCCTGCCTAAAACTCGAGTCTGCTAAAAAATTGCCAGGTTTTATTAAAATGTACCCGCTCCCAAACTGACCCACATTACACCCCCACCCCCTTCAATCGTTCAGATACGCGCTCAGCCGGCACAGTCCAGATATGCCTCATCCCCTGGCTGCGCATATACATCAAGCGACCAATAACCCAACTGGCAGACGGAATAAAGTACGCTGCGCTATCGCGTGCCAAGTATGCTGGGGCGCGCTAAATTTTCGCGGCGGGACAATTCGTCAAGTGGAGGGACTCGAAGATGGAAATAAAGGCGGTGCAGTGGATTCCGGGCGAGCTTTTGCGGCCTGGAGAGAAAATCCTTCCCTCTACGTGCGCACATGCCGGAGGGTCGAACTGAAATGCGGACTGTTATTGATCGGCGTGCAAAGTAAGCTTCGAGAGCTGGGACAGCTGCACACACGAGAGCCCAAATGCGCCCTGACTGGCTATGTAGACGTGGCTTTTCTATCCTCGTTGGTTACGCTTCGAATGCTTGGCGTAGCTTGATTGTGAGTTTGTGTGTGTGTGTGTGTGTGACTGTGTGTGCGGTCGCTCTTTTCGGTACGTGAACAGGATGCGGAGAAAGCGTGTCCTTCGCCGATGCGGGCCCGCCAAACATTTTGACGCTGTCCCTGGATTTGGAAGAGCCGTGTGGGTTTTATCGTGCGATAACCGGGGATTGATGAGCCCGGCTTGGTTGGCAGAGAGATCGCTTTCTTTGTTGCTGATTGGAGAAACGGTGAAATCTTTTTATACGTGACAGAATGGCGTAGATATTTTTTTAGGTGATTGCTTGAATGACAAGTTGTATGTGGGTCTGATTATACCAACATAGTTAAATATTATTTTTGTTTTTATAAGAGTAGGCAATCACTGAAATACGAGTGAAGATTAAAAACAATTTATACAAAACTGTAAGCTCAAGAAATATATCATTGTATTCTATGTCTCAGCATTAATCAGTACACAGCGCTCCAATGCGCGGCCGCAACACATTCGAACTCCATTTCCAGCCCTAATGCCTCGCTAATCTCCGAATTCAGCTGCGCGCCGCCAAGCATACTTATACCACATGCAGTAATGGGATCGAAACTGCGCCCAACATACTTGCCTCTCTGTCCCTGTTCCTTTGTTGCTCTTTATCTCTTCCCGAAGCCGGCTACGAAAACTAAGTTGCCACGGTGGCGCATGGCAATTGTCATTTCGCGATTGCACTTCAAAACTTTATGCAGCCTAAGCGCGAAGCTCTCGAGCAAAAAAGTACCGACGGCCAAAAAGGAAGCACAGCAGCGGCAGCAAAAAGAAGACAATCAAAGCCCGAGAACCGTTCCCTTTAATCCCGAAACAGCGAAGTTGCCTCTCGCCGCAGCGTACTTCCCAATCTATCTCCATCCCACTCCGGCTTCATTCCTCTCTCTCTCTTTCTCTCTCTGCGAGGTATTCGGGTTACGGAAACCGAGCGGATTCGGCCGAGCAATCCATAACCCGTCCCTCTTGCCCTCCTCCGCTCTTCATCCCCCTAAGCCATTTCCCTCCCCCGCGCGCTCGGCGCAACCGCGAACCTCGGGCGGCATCCGGAAACACTCTCCAACTCTGAGAGAGGGAGAGAGAGAGAGGAGCGACGAGGCCTATACGCGGAGAGTGGTCTCTTTTCCGGCTCTGCGCGCCACAGAGCGATGCATCGTTGCGCGGATGCATGGCCCTCGGCGATGTCACCGATTCCTCCTTTTATACGTGTGTGCGCGCCGTTTCATGCGCGCGACTGGAAACAGAAAAACTCCGAGGGAGAGAGAAAGAGAGAGACGGACATTTATCGCTGGAATTGCGACGGCAGTGCGAAGGAGGAAAAATAAATTCGCTGCGCCGTGTGTGTGTGTGTGCGCACAGGGGTTTCTTTCTTTTTCGGCCTCGAGAGTTTTGGGTAATGGAGAAGGTGCCGGGGGAGTGGAGAGCCTGTATGCGGCTGGGAATCAGTTCGGGGTGGTAAATGCGCGAGATATTTTTGGCTTTGATTTTAGGATGCTTTTGTCTATGCTTTGTTCCAGTGGAGTGCTTAGTTGGGTTATGTAGGGGGTTCAGTGAACAAGAATACCAAGTTTATTTTGAAAAAGGATCTTGTTTAAAGAAAGAAACATTTGTATTTCTATAATTTTAAGTTTGCAAACTAATCTCTTATAATATTCTGTGGGTTGAAACTTTACTTATGTAAATTTATATTTTGGTCTTTAGAGGTAAATATCAGTTGTTTGCAATAGTCTTCTCCAGAATATGATCGCCAAAATATCATTGTGCTTAGAATTCTTCATATGAATATAAATCAAAGAATGTCTTATTTAAGGTAGGCAAGTAAGTTTAATCGAATATCACGTAATTGAAGAATAATGAAGCTCTCAACTAAAGTGGTATCGTTCAGTCGAAAGAGTTATACATTTAATATCAATGATCAAAAGGATTATTTACCTTTTTACCGCAACAAGTTATTTCATCTCTTGATACATGAGTCATTCAAATAATACAGTTATAATTGTTAAATCTATATTACCCCTAAATCAAACACATACAATTATTGGCCACATCGGTTCCTATATTTGAAACTTTATGCTAAACAAACGTAATTAATTGCAGCACAAATACCGCAAGCATCAGGTTGGTCAAGTGTTACCGGTAAACAAAGTCTACAAAGCCAACGCAAGCGCCAAGTTCCATAATTACATTTACGCAGACAAAGACAGTTTGCGGACGGGTTATATACTCTTAGCTAAGCTCGCCTCGTCGTATATTCCTCTGGGGGACACGTCTCTTCTCTCTGCTTGCGCGGGCGCACGCGAATCCTCGTAAAAATGTATAACCGCGTTAGGTACGGGAGATGAATAGCGCGCAGGAGTATGAATTTCATCCTCGCAAAGCTCTGACAATGAGTGACAGGGGTATAACACGTCGGCCACTACTCGCCTGAGAGACTATCTTTATCTGGCTTTGTAATTTGCGTAAAGCTTCCTCCGTACTACTCTCGCCAGGATTATCGTATGCTCCGAGGGGATTGAACGAGACGTGGAGCTTACGGGGATGCCGATGTCTGAGCTCGATCTCGCTGATATACGAAAAATGGTTCTGTTTTGGATAACGGAAGATTTTCGTTCGTATACTGTTTCTTTATTTAAGTTAGTTTTTTTGTTGTGATTTCAGAATCTTTTTTATTTGGGGCGTTTGTATTTTGCCAAGTTGGCTCATCTCGTGTATAATGAAGAATTCAAGAATGGAGCTTACGTAAATGCTAATGTCTGAGATCTTTGCTAATTTGAAGAATGGTTCCGTATTTTTTCTCTTTATTGAATTTGACTTATAATTGTTTTCAGAATTGTCTTTCCGTTGGAAGGAAAAAATATTTCACCAAATTGTCTCAATTCGTATACAATCAAGAACTTCTGCAACGGTCACATAAATAAGGAAATTAAACTTTGATAATACTGCTAGACTAGTGTAATCCATTAAAATGAATCCCTGTTCACGATGAAAAATTTCGTGCATTCTCGAATATTGATACTCAGCAATTTACCACTCTTCTAATAAATCTCTATCGCTTTTTTCTAAATTATTCAACAAACTAATTTGGCACTAATTATTTTGTAAAAAAAAGAACTGGATTGGAATAGCAATTGAGCACGCCCCTAAATATTTACCAACCTCTATAGAACTTAATTAATCGATCTAGAAAAGCCGCTCGCCGGATAAATCGAACTTATTACCTTTTTCGTCATCTTTCGCCCAGCCGGCGTACAGTAGTTTAACGCTCGAGCGGCTTTTCAGCCGGGATTTTCGGCGCGATTACTCTGGAAAATGTTTTTGCCAGCGCGCGCGCTCGATCCCCCGCCTCGTTTATCCCGCTCGCTCGCCCTTATTTTCGATCCCCCGGACTTCGACCGGAGCGGAGATTTGTTTTCGGCCAAACAAATTTCCATCCTCTCTCTTTCCCGCGGGGGTCGAAAAGTCGCCTAGCCCGAGAATCGCGCGCTGCTGCTAAAATGTCCGTGCGGGTGCGGATGATGGTTATTGGTTTTAAAGCCGGCGAAACGGGTTTTTCGCTCATTCTCGCTTTCTCTTCCTTTTTTTTCGTTTGCCGTGGATGAAACCGGTGGTTTTATTTTACTAGAGAGAGAGAGAGAGCGAGAGGACGAGAGAGAAAGAGTGACGGAGAGTGCAAGAGAGAGTGGAGAGATTTGTAATAATTTAGCTATTGGCGCACGCGCCGCGGAATTTTCGATTAACGGAATAATCGGACAATCGGATTTTGTTGTTTTGAGAGCGAATCGTATATTCGCACGCGGCGTATTAAAGTAGACCGGGAATTCCCGAGCGAATTTTTTGGCCTCGCCTTTAATTTATTGTGTTTTGAAGCTTTGATCGTACTGGCACGAAATTTCTCAATTTCGCCGTTAGTCCGCACAATTTCGGGCTCCGGTTAAACGTGGTAGGGTCGTTAAAAAAATAGGGCTGATAAAAAGTGCTATATTTTGGAAATATTTGGAATAAAATGTTTTTTTATTTATAGAAGGCTGTGCAATAAAAATACCTGTCTAAAAATAAACCTTATAAAAGACTACGTTTAAATTAGATATTATGAAAAATACATTTTCATTATATTTGTAATCTTTCATTCTACGTCTAATGACCCGAGAAAATGCTTTCTTTATTTAGTTTTATTAGCTTTTCGTTTTCTCAACTTATTTGATTAGTCAGTTATCCACATTTCAGCATTAGTGATCTCATCATTTAAACTTTTAAGAAAATTGAAAGTTTTACTAAGTGTATTTGTAAGTAGATATTTTTAAATATGTATTGCTTATAATAATATTTAATTGTTAAAAATTAAAGGGTAATTGAACTTTAAATAAAAATAGTCGATTGGGGTAAATATTATGAATGGTTACGTTTTGCTCCAGTTACTAAATTATCTGTTTGTCTAGCCCCAAACAGAGTTAGAACTCTGAAAGAATCAGCTGCCGCAGCAAAAACTTTGGCTACACTTGTAAACTTTACTTTTGGAAGTCAAACAAACCGAGCCAGTCATCGATTTTAGCGAAATTTTTAGCTGATAACACGGTGACCTACCTATCTATTAACGCACTTCTACATCGTACTACACTTACGAACAAGCACTTCAGAAATTCCGATATTAATTTAACCTTTCCCCCGCCTCGTGAAACTTAAACTTTTTCGCAAGATCCCGCAATAACCTTCCAAAGAAAGGAAAAAGCGAGGAAAAAACGAGAAAAAGCAGAAAAAACGAAATCGTCCCGTTAGCCACATTTCTCACGCGCCCTCTAAAAAAAAAGAGAGGAAAGTAGAAGGTAAAAGAGGGGAAGGGCGTTTATTTTTCCCAGGCTCTCGCGCAGAGGGAAGACAGACGGGCGAGTTTACGACGTCGACAATGAAAACAACGTTTATTACCCCCCTCTTTCGCGCCCCAAGGATGGAGCCCTGAGAAAAGTGCTCGCGTTCCTTCGCCCTCGTCGCGCGCGCGCCGTATGATCAAATTAATTTTGCTCCTCCTAGCGCGCGCGCGCGGCGCTTTTCACCTTTGTTAAAAAGCCGACTCTCGCTCCTCTTTCAAAGGCCACGGGTCTAGGCAAAAACTAGCTCCGCGAGCTCTCGCACATTTGATATTATTATTTGCGCGCGCCGCGCGCATTCTGCGCCACTTTTTCTATACTTGCACGGCTTCGCGCGCGTTTCATTAATCTCGGGAGGTAGAGTCGGTCTTGTTTTTAAGCGCAGTTTATTTCTTGCTCATTGTTTTGCGACAGAGCCGAGTTAAAGCGCCCGGGCACGCGCGAGCGACGGGAAAATCCAGGCGTACTTAAAGGGCAATTATAAATGAAAAGCCTGAACATTGTTTGACGGGATATAAATGCGAGGTTGGGACAATTATTTTTGAATTTAATTAATTGAAAGCGAGTGTCGTTCACTGGAGGAGCGTTACAGTGCTAGTGGCTTGCTCGACGAGCGTTTCGCCGAGTGAGTCTACGATTTACTGAATTGAAAAGTGGCCATAATTTGATTCAATTTCAGGGTGTATTTTGCTAATGGTTATCAAAGGTTTGCTAAGTGCCTTTGAATTAAAATCATTAGCTCGGGAAATTGTGCTTCCTGAGTTTTACACGTCCTTAGCAGAGTTTTTAAACAAATTTCTTGAAAGTTTTATAAATGATTTTTTATTTTTAAGGATGAAATACTTTTTAATCATAGCCATCGTAAAAATTTCTTATTCGTAGATTCAGCAGTAAGATCTGTTTACATCTCTTCGCCTTACAAAAGGTTAAACAAAAGCCAGGAATACATACAATCCAAAGCTGCACCATTTCAACAAAGCGCCCTACTTACCCAACCAAAAACCAAGCATATATTCTTCCAGACGCGCATTACCAAACATAAACCTTCGCAGACTTCCGATCTAAGAACTCCCCCTTAGTAGCCGGAATAAAGGAAAACCCATCTCGGCGATAATGCATTCGCCTCGCAGGAGGGCTCTCTCGCTCGCAATGTACGCGCCCCGGCGATACGATCTGATAATAGCCAGGACACGCGCGGAGCTTCTCCGGTTTCCGGTGCAGCTCTGCAAATTAGGCGAGCGCGCTGGCTTGTATGCACACCCGGCTACGGCAAACTTTCGCCGAGAGAGAGAGAGAGAGAGAGAGCGGAACGTGTGCCAAAAGCTGCAGCTGATCTCGGGGCCCTTAATGATCCGAGCGCCGGGATGTAATGGAAAGCGAGAGGTGCCAGAGAGTTGCTGATTATGGTTTGATGAATCGCGCGAGTTTGATGCGGCGTGGCCCCGGCGTTGACAACGGAGTTTTGGAGTGCTAAGACGTGAAAGGAGGACGCCGGTGATTAGGGGCTTTAGCTCAGTGGGTTTGGGAACGTGAGGTTTGGCCGTGTTTTGCGTTAAAAATTCAGTTTAGAATTAATTATCATAGAGTTGTAACAATTGTAGTTTACGTGCAATAGACGTCAACAGTTACTGTATTAAGGGGCAGGAGTGGGTGCGAAACCGAGAAACAACAATAATTTTAAGGTTAGTTTTTACTTTCTGTAAGTTTAATTCTAGAAAGCTTATTAAGCGTGCGCAAAATTGAATTTTTCACACATAATCAAAAAATAATGTTCTCCATATAACGATGTCTGACTAAGCAGGTTTTTTCTACTTATTAAATGCTAAATTCTGCATTCGGATCAAAATTGATAAAATATAATTTAGAAAAAAAAAAACAATCTGAGATAAGGTTAAAACTTTTATTTGCATCATATTACGCAAATATATTTCCTATCAATTCATATCATTATTAAATTATACAAAATATAATCCAAATCTTGTTTCAGCTACTATCTTTGACCACCTGGCAACAAATTCCAAACATGTCCCGATACACCTTAAACAACGTTTAATAAGCTCAAGCACTGCACTCAACTCACTAGCACTAGCTCGTCCCTGCTAAAAGCGTGCGTGGCATGTCTTCCTGCAGTACTATTTCAAGCCCTCTCTCACCCACCGGTTTCGAAAGTTTCGCTCAATGCAGCGCGCCCGCGCCCCAGCTAATTGAGGGTGATACCTTTTATGCATTCCCGCTCTCCCGCCGCCGCCGCCGCCGCTGGTGTGATTTCTCGTTGCGCCGGGTTATTAGACCTCATTAGCAATTGGGCTACATTTGTTTTCGTGAATTACCCGCGCTCACGCGCGCTCGTATTACTGCGGAATTCTCCGAGGAAGCGCGCCGCCCGCTGGCTTCTTTTTTTTTTTTTTACCTCACTCGCTGCACGACGCGGAATTTAAAGAGCTTACGGAAAGAAATTCGGAATTTAAATTGCGCGCGTTTTAATGTTTATGACGCCGCGGGGACGACGCGATTACGAGACACTAAACTAATTGTAATTTCGCTGTTCTGCAATTGCGAAATTGCCGGAGATAACGAACTTTGCGCTGCTCGTTTTTTACCGGGAATTCTGGAAAGGCATTTTTCTGAATTATTTGTCGCGGGCGCGAGTTGTGTGTAAAGGAACTTTTCGACTATCTTAATGCCAACTTCGGTCTCGCCGTTGGTGGGCGTGAAACAATGTGAGCGCAGTTTCTGTTTCTGAATTCCCAAAATTAATTAAATTACTCGCTCACCTGGAGGTGAGTAATTTAATTAATCCGCTGAATTCAGAAACAGAGCTGCTAAACATAACTCGGCGATGATTCTTGGAAAAATAGAGAATTGATGAGATTCTTGGAAAGCAGTATTATGTTCTCTTACTTCCCAGTTTATATTTATTATTCGTGCTGTTATTGTGTCCTTTATTTGGCTTCATTATTATTTCGTCCTGTTAATTCCGATTTCCAGTGAAAACATTAAGAGAATAACGACGTATCTGAGGACAATATATTTATGACCACGCGAATCAATAACTTTGATAAAAAGGACAGCGTTATTCTTAACAAGGTAATTCCATCAATTAAGATTATATTAACGCCGTCAATTTAGCAACTGTCACCACCTTTACCAAACCAGTCCAGCAAAGTATTCTTTCCAGCGTACTTTAACCTTCCTCTTTTATTCTGTCCAACTTTATCACAAAAATGCGCATCAGACTCGTCCATCCCTTCTCAAAACTGAAATCTCCACTCTCTCTTCTAGCACCTCCCAGCAACAACTCGCCCCTGCACAATCTCGCCCACCCCAACTTGCATACGCACCTCCGCATATCCCCGCGAACTTTCCTCTTCTCTTCCGTTTCTCCGCAAAGATTGAATCCTTTCTCAGGCAAACAATCGCTGAAAAGATCTCCCACACATGCGCTCCCGCGCAAAACTCAATTTCTCGCGGGCAAATAAAGGCGCCAGGCCGCGCGCAAAACAAGCTCGTCCCGAAGCACCCATAAGCGCGTGCGCCAGCATCGGCTCCTGTTTAGAATGCGCCAGAGTAGAGTCCCTTTGCCGTTGCTGCGCGTGGGCGTTACCGGTTTGCGCTCGGCGTGCTTCTTGCGCGCGCGCAGGCGAGCATAAAGCGAGCCAGTGACGACGAGCATCTGTGCAGCTTCGCGGGGACGAGGTGTATACGCGCGCGTGGCCCGTAACGCGGATAATTATCGCAGGGCGGTTTGTGTACTGGCTGCAGGCTTGAATGCGAAAGGGACAGGGCTGATTACGCGGCTGCGGAATGTGCGGTGGTAATTTTTTATGATTGCGTGATGTCGTTGTTAACGCGGCGGAGTGGGCGTGCTTATGCGGGGAATATACGCTTGCTGTGCGTGTATGTCGTGTGCATGCTTATTTGCATATATGCTTGGATTTTTTTATTCTTTATTCTTAATTATTATATTAAGTATTCTATGTAATGCTGACTTCTTATTCATCGATAGATAATCAAATGATTTTTACACATTTCATTTCAATGTTTTGATAGCATCATTATATTTCATTATTTATCTACAAAGAAAAACTGTACATAGAAATCCATCACAAATTAAAAACGTACTCCAACCTCCTTTACGCACAAATCCAATCGGTTATCTACAAAACTAACCGCGCTCGTTTTCCCTCTTGCGTGCCCACGTATATTTGCTTTAGCGCCAAATTCTTTGAGGCTACGCGTCTCCCCCTCTCTCTCTCTCTCCATCCTGTACCACTAGTGCGTGCGCGTGTACGTAACGCCCGAGGGGGTGTCTGTCTCTCCCTCTGTATGCTCGCGCGACGCTTCCGCACGGGGCTTTCCCTCTGCAGCCGGCGCGTCGCTAATTGATTGGCACGTCTACGCGCGGGACGAGAGACCGGCTCTCTCTCTCTCTCTCTCTCTCCTGCGTGCATATACATATTTAGCATACCCAATGATCGGTCCGTCGGCTTATTACCATTGAAATAGGTTCACGCGTGGCGCTGCGCCGAGCGCCACCCTCCCTTACGGCTCGCTGAGCTACCGTGCGGCGCGCGCGCGCGCGCCCAGCCAATAATGACGCTCCGCTGCTCCTGACGGCGGCGGCTTCTGCGGCCTTCGATCGACGGGAGCTTTGCTTTTGCCGCGGACGGATGGATAGATGCCGACTTTTCGCTCGGTTCCTCCTTTTTTTTTCTTTTACTCTCTCTCTCGTTCAGGTGGAGGGCTGTTCTCTTTCTTGTCGGGCGCTTTTTTTTGCCGTTCGCTCTGAAGTCTGCGAGCAAGCTCGTCGGAATATGGATGTCGATGGGGGAGTGAGGTGTTTTGCATGCAGCTCTCGACGTGAGCTGCTGCGGTGGAAATACACGGTTGGGAGATTTGTTTAACCTTCTAAATTTTGGAGTGTTTTTTGTTCAAAATTTCGTCTTTTTTATGTAGGATTAGATAAAAATGCTTCAAATATGAGTAAAAAAAGAGTTGTTTGTACTTGAGTACTTACTTAATTGTAACAATAATAAGCTCTTCTTTATTAAGGGCTATTATGGAAGGTAATAATTTATTTCCTGATAATGTACTTACCCGAATTAATAATAACTGAGCTTTATTTCAAGCTGCCACTTTCCACCCTCTTTTTATAATACTCGCACTCATAAATCAAAGAGAAAGAACGATCGAAAAAAAAAAGAAATAGTCTGCATAATCACGCTGATGCATCTTTTAATTTTTCATCCTCTCGGCCGCGCTTGGCAGCTAGAGTTCGGACATTTGATATCCGAGAGGTAAGCGCGGGCGCGCTCGCTCACAGGTATAAGAGAAGTAAGTGCGAAAGCGTCATGAAAAGGCAATCCAAGTTTTCATCTAAAAAGTATGTAAATGAAAAATGTACGTCTTTGAGGAAACATAACGCGCGCGCGCGCGAGCGCACTATATATTTTTACGGCACCATCTCCAGAAAGAGTGCCGGGCAAGGCTCACGCTTTAGTCGTTGCGTGAAACTTTAGAAATGAAACTTTAAGGAAGGTAATAGTCGTTACGTAATTTCGTACCGCTGGTGAAAAAAAAAAGAAGAAAGGAGGAAGAGCAGGAGAGCTGGGTTTTATAAATTCTTTTTAAAAGAGGCAAATTGGCTCCTTTCAGATCTGTAGGCAGAGGATGCACAAAGGGAAATCTTGACTGGTAGGGAGTGTGAATGCGTGACAGGTGTGAAGAATCGGGACTTGATGGGCTGTTACGGCTTTTATCACTTTTGAATGTACAGCTGCTGTTAGATCTTTCTGCGTTATTAATATCATTCTATGGTTTAATATGAAAGATGAGGTCTCTTGATATCTTGGGTATTGTCTGGGAAATTGGTAATTTTATATTAAGGCTATGTGAAACAGTGTGGAATGTTACAATGACTCTCTGCTTTATTGGCTTATCGGCGTCAGTATAATTTTAAATGATAATTACAATTTTAAAAGAATCTTGTAAAAATGCCCTAACATTTGTTACAACCATCACAAACAATGTTCGGATAAACTTTTAAACTATTTGGTAAATCTATTTTGGACATTTTTGGGATCGCGTATGAGAACTAAAAAATCTTTGTAACGAATTGATAGGATTCTTTGAAAATAAATCTGAACATTCTTTACTATGAATACTATAAAATATCAAAGAGATTTTTTCAGGATTTTTTCGCTGAGTTTGTTTAGTAAAATTAAATGAATACCGGAAAGCCGGTATATTATAGAGTAGTTGTATCATTCTATATCGTTCTATTTGGTGTTAATAATTTTGGTCGCAGAAGAAATTGCAAAAAATACTCTTTGACATGTTGTAGTATTCAACAATATTCAATTACATTTTGTGAAAATTTTATAAATTTTTGAATTGAATTAATTAAATAGTCTAGAATTTTATCTAAAAATTATTTTCAATAAGTACAATAAATATCAGAGTGTTTTTTATCAATTGATTTATGTAGTTATAATTGTTAAGAAAAGTTATATCAAACGCCGATAAGTCGATATAGTAGAAGGCGTTTATAATATTCCAGACCGTTTCTTTTAGGAAAAAAATTAAAATAATAAATTATTCAATCCTTTGTTAATGAAGTTATCTCTAGAAATATTCTGAAAAATTGCTTCTATCAAATGAAACTATCAATACTGATAATTATTACTTTAATTTTTATGAAAGAAGAAAAACCTAACCAGATATAATTGGAAAACAGCTCCTACACCCAAAATTTCCGACCAATTAGCGACCACACGTAAAACTACCATTTTTCCCTCATCCTTAAACATCTCATACATTCCCTAATTCATCCTAATACATTTCATCAGCAAGCAAAGCCCTTAACCGAACCAAACGAGACCTCGGCTCGGAAGACCAATGCCGCACGCCCGGCCCTCCCGTTAAGAAAACCGAGGGGGCAAAAAAGCCCAGACTGTAGTAGCGAGAGAGAGAGCCGGTAGATTGGCTTCCTTACGAAAGTTGGGCGAGAGCGAACATCGGGAAATCAAGATCTCCGGGCATGTTTAACGAGGAAACTTTGCGCGCGCTCCGCTCGTTCGCCAACTCCCCTGGATTCGCTGCTTTTTCTCCCTCGTTTTTTTCGGCGCTGGTGCGCCCTCCGACGACTATTAGTCCGAATCGTGCGCGCCGAGGGCGCGGCGCCGTCCTTCCTATTCATGCAAATTTCCTATTTCGCGCCCGTGGCCACCGGCGTGTGCATAACTTTTCGGGCTGTCTTCTGCTGGGGCTTTGCTTGCGCGAAAATCGAGTTTTACCTGGAGATTGGGGAGAGTCGTGAGGGATTTTTGGGGATTTTTTTAATGTTGTAGTGGCTTTGAAGTTTGGGTGATATTTTGGGTGGTCGGGGTGCGTAGTTTATCTTTGATGAAATCGAGAAAATTTGTTTGGTTATTCAAAAATAGCTTATTTTTTGATAAAAAATATTGATAACTAGAGCAGGTTGTTTTTAAGACACATATTAATGTTAATGAACGATAATCGTCTTTTTGTTTTTATTAAAATTTTTTGTTAAAAGTTTTAAATTACGCTTCCCTAATGAACGTTCATATTATGAAAACAAGAGAATTTTGTTTCCAAGAATTTTTATACCAAACTAAACATAATTAAATTATTATTTTTTTAATTAAAGGTTTAATACAAACAAATTTTATAGATGCATTTTTTTATGTTTTAGGTAAGTGAAAGAGATCACCAAAGTTATTTTAGCCTCAAAAACATTCAGTGAGTACCCATTACGAAAATTAATATCGTCTATAGAATGTACTTTTGTATAATATGAACATGTAAAAATATGTTCTCAAACTTACAAATAACTTGACAAGAATAGTTTTTATCAAACTTTCGTTATGACGTGCATTTTTATTTATAATATACGCTCTCTTAAATTAATTTCAAGGTACTGATTCCAAAATAAATCGCGATATGCATTGTTCCAAGATTTTAAATATCCTCGGTCAATTTTAATAAAAATAATATTTAGATCCGTAGCAAAGAATATTTTATTACTTGATTTACTTTTCGATGTTTAAATTATCTAGGCCAATCTAAGAATAATCAAAATTAATTATTCCACTGACGTCAGTTGCTCAACAAAAAGTTATAAAAAGCAACGTTTCCACTTCAGTTAGCGTTAAAACACGCTTTATTTATCCAACCTTTGAGCTACATTTTATCACTCGAAAGCTCCAAACTATCGCTCCCGCATTTAATCCCCCGTCAGCGTTCTCGCATCCCCCAGATATTCATCGGTAAAAACAGCTCGTGTCCTGCGTCCCGTTAATTCGTCGTAGTAAATTAGGCGATAATAGCCCCGGGGCCGTGCGCACCGGCGACCGTTAACTGTAAAATTTTAACAGTTCCAGCTTCGCGAATTGCGTCAATTTCCCAGATAAAACGAGCCCCGCGGTGTGGATGAATATTGCTTCGTTTGCGCAAACTACACACGCGCGCCGCGAGACCGAGGCCAAAACATGCATTTTATCCTGCTCCAGCGGACCGAATAATGACTTCTGGCCGCTGTGTCAATGTGAAAAGTCATTATGTAGTGCATTATAAACGTAATAATGACGCATGCCCCTCGCGAAAACGCGATTCGGATTGGTTTTTACAGCTTCGCTGGGCTGGGGATTGGGGTTTTTTTTGTCGCTGGGAATTGAGAAAAAACTAATCTCTCGAGATACTGGTGTTTTATTATAATCAGAAAAAAGGGGTGATACTAATAAGACTTTCAAAATTTTGCAATTTACTCTGATAATAGCATTGTAATTGATTTAACTTATAATAAGGTAGGGCAATGGTATTTTTTGTGATTAGAAAAGAGAATTTTTTTTGAAAAAAAAACCGTTATACGAAATTGTTTATAATTAATATACTTCTATTATTTTTTTTAATTAAAGTGTTAATACAATATTGTAACACAAAGCTGCACTGAACAAAAGAGCTTTAAAATTTGCTCCGAATTTTACGTTAAAAGTAGAGCCATCATACTACTCTGTACGTAAATTCTGCCTGGTAAAAACTGTCAGAAAATATTAGAGACGTCACTGTAAAATTTGTTGCTTTTAACGGTTTAACGTTAAAAATTAAAATGGAACGCGTTTAAAAATTACCAAGATTGTAAGGTAATTTCATATCAGTGGAAATCTACTATACGCATAACGTTCATTTCGTACGAACACTACTTTGTAGTGCATATGCATTGTAGTTTTAATAATATATTGTTTACTAATAAATGCAAATACAGCAGATTTTGGAACTCTAAAATCATGCGTGTGCTAAAAGCTTTTGTATTTGAATAGGATTAGTAAGATTTAATTCAAAATACGCAAAAAACCTAAATTTATTATGAAAAAAAAAAAACATTTCAAATGAAATTCAATGTTATTTAATAAAATTATTTGAATTTACATTATGTGAAATTTCGTTCGTTTGAAAATCGTAAATGTTATTTTAAATTAGTTAAATAATTGTCCGTTTCCAATAAGTTAATTAAAATATCCGCTGATAGTTAGTGTTCAGTTGTGAAATGTATCTCTAAATTATTTTTGTTACGAATCGATATTCCGTTTAAAATATTCAACGTAACAATACCTTCACATGTACTAAAAAATCAAGAATTGATTAGTTTTAATTGAAATGGAACTACATACATTGTTCCCGCTCCAAGCTAAAACTTGTCGGCAAGACAATTAAAATTAATAAAGAAATC
This sequence comes from Eupelmus urozonus, assembly GCA_900480035.1. NCBI lineage: Eukaryota > Metazoa > Arthropoda > Insecta > Hymenoptera > Eupelmidae > Eupelmus > Eupelmus urozonus. Next base: position 20,782 of record UELX01000932.1, read on the forward strand.
AAATTCATTTTTAAAGACACCTAATTTTTTTTTTAGACTTTCAATTTTTATAGACAGCTTTTTATTCTACTTAGAGTTTACAGAGATATTCAAAAAATATTATATTCGTCTGCTGCGCAACGACTTTCAACTATTTTACAAGCTGTTCAATTATTTTGTAACATTTCAATGTAGAATATTCGATACTCAATATCCTGGTAGATAAGAGAACCGCTATTGTATTAAATTTCTTAAACAAAATATCGATCCTTAATGTACATGATAATAATATAGAAATATTCAGCTTGTATAATAATTAATAGAAAGTAAAATAATGAACAGGATATATCTCTGTCTATAAAGAATAAATTGTAATTTTAATATAACACAAAAAGTTAAAAAAAGTTTTTTTTTTATATTTAACAGATTGATTAGTCAATTGAACAACGCAAAATTTATTAAAATAGAAATAGCACAATTAGTAAGGGTATCAAGTAATTGGAATAAACAAAATGGATTGATAATTTCTGAAATTTCATAAATAATTCCATTTATTTTTTGTACATAATTTAATTTTTATAAAAATATTAATTTTTCGATAAATTTTCATTTGCGTATAATGGTCTACTTAATACTATAAAATTATCAAATTTCATAATTTTGTATAACGAAATAGCAGCCATTCACATGTACTTCTTTCATAACTCGATACAAGTGCACAGCGATCCAATCTTAAAAGTGTCGTCCAAAGCACATTCTAATCCCAAGCCTTCCAAAAAAATCCCCGATTCTCAAATTTATCGACAAGACACTCGCCTTCCTTACCATCTCTCCGTCAATTATTTATCATTACACATCTCCAGCCGGCGTCGTAGTTTCTCTACAGCAACGGCCCGACATCGAAAAATCCTTCTTTATTACCCTCCTCCCCCGCCGACGTGATTTAAGTCCCTGATTAAAAAACGATAAAATTTTTCCCTAAAAGCCCCTCTCCCCCCTCCCTCCTCGCGAGAGGCATTAAACCGTTAATACTATCTCCTCCCCCCTCCTCCTCTCTTCATTCCGGCGAAGAGGGTCGTTAATAATTTTACGGCCCGCGCGTCGCGCAGCCAACGACTATAAGACGACGACGAGCAGGCGTTCGTTCGACGATCGACGACTACGACGCTTTGTGCTCGTCGCGCGGAGTTTGCAGGCCAGAGCGCAGAATCCAGTGTTAGTATATATAGAGCAGGGGGTATCTAACCCCCCCTTAAGCGCGGCGCGCATGTCTTTACGGGCGCTAGCCTTGAATGCGCGAAGTTCGAATTCTTGTCTGTGTGTGTGTGTGTGTGCTTTTCGAATTTCTCTCTCGGCCTTTGATCAATCGGAGGCCGAGCGGCCGAGTTATATCGGTGATTTATCGGGCTCGCTGATTGGTTTTTCTGGGATAGGGAGAAGAACTTGCCGCTCGCCGGATGGGCTTCATCGATTTTTGATGATGGCTTTGCGCGGTTATTGCGCCGATGGTTATATGACGCTGGAAACGCAATTTTTTTGTTTCGTCGACGGAGAGAGGCTTTCGTTTCCGCGCTGGTGCGAGGGTGTATGGGGGATGTGGCGCTCTGATGAGAATGGCGGTTTGATGAAGTGGTCGCGCGCTCGCGTGCCCACGGGATGATTTGTGTAATCGAGTGGTAACGACGGTAATTAATACTGATTGCGGAAAATTAATCGATGCGCCAGAGGGACTTGATTGACCGATCGCTCTTGCTTTCTTGGGCTGGAAGTACTAACCCCTTTATTGGGGGAATTAGTCTATTATCTCTAGGCTTAAAATTATCATCAAACAACGCTGGGAGAAAATTGAGCAGATTTTGGGCAGAATTTGGTCAACAAATGTTAAATGACACTTGTCTAAAAATTCAGGAAATGCTTTGAACAGAAATTCTGTCCAGAATCTAGTCAATTTTCTACCAGGGAAATTTTCAAATTAATAATCTACGTAACTTTTAATTATAAAAATCATCACATCACTTACACAGAACCCGTCCCATCACCAAAAACGAAAAAAACCATCTCACCCCCAAAGATTACAGAATTTTTACACCCGAGCGCGCTATCTGCCGGCAGGTGTTCAAAGGCAAAAGGGTGGGAATATGCGCGGCGAACAGCCTCGTCAACGGCGCGCGCGCGCTGAATTTTACGACGGAAAGCTGCAGCGCGCGCACAAGTGAATTCGCGGACCGATCGCGCGCCTTCCTTTTACGACGGGGAAAATACCGTGAGAACAAGAAGATACGCTAGTCTCTCCAGGAGTTCACTTTTCGCGCGTAAGCATTCGAGTGCCGCCGCCGGCTGGGCTATACTTGCGTAAGCGCGTTTCGATCCAGGCGTATTATTAGCATTAAAAATTGTTTATTGCGCAAACGGCGCGCCGAATGGCATTGCGCGTTATTATGCATTGCGCGGGCGAGTCGCGCGTTATGCATATGTAGGAGCCGAACGGCCGTAAAGACCGAAGGATCCTCTGACCCGAAAGCATTAATTATGGCTTAATTCGCAACGATTTTAATTAACAATTCACGTAGCGAGGCTGGGGACACAAAACTCGCCTCGTTAAAATAATTCCGTATCATCGGGAAAGTTCAATAATACCGACTCCCTTATAACCGGCTCTCGCTTTTCTCGAAAAGCGTTTCCTAGTGTGTACGCGAGGGCCGCGGCCGCGTTTAAAAGCCCACTTGACCGACTAGCTCGCATCGCTCTTCGCTTGCATCGCGTCGAGTGCCGCCTCGATGTTTGTTGCGTAATCTTGGCTGTATTCCCCTTGCGAAGGGGCCGGAGAGTCGCTATTTCCGATGGGCCGTTTTATAAGCCCTTTTTATCAGGCACGTGTACGCCCTGCCGCTTGCCGTTTGACCAGCCCCCGGAGTTTAAGAGTGATAATAAAGAGGCCTTTAACGTTTTGTTGATATTGCGATACTTACGATCGCTTTCTCTAGCCTCCCCCACCGTTCCTTGGGCTTTTTTTATACTTTTTGCTCGATAATATACGTCGACGTAAAAGACCGTAACGAGGCCGTTGCGAGGGGCTTTCTTTCCTCTCGCGAGTGTGTATACCGGCCGCGCGAAGTATCGTCCGCTCTTGCAGCGGCGTAATTAAATTCTCGGGTATTGATTCTAGCGTAGGGTTATCGATGTTTTATTATTTTGCAGTGTAAATTTGATGACGGACTGGAGGAGGGCAAAGAAATCGTTACTATGGTTTGATTAACGGTCATTCGGAAGTTCTTTCCTTACTCCCGCTTTGAATTGATCTCATTGACGTCAATGCGGTATTTTTATGTACGTAGAGCCTAGTACACTTTACTTTGAGCTATTTTCGCAAATTACCTTCATTTAAAGACTGAAACACTCGAATAATTAATTCCTAAATATACTCAACATTGTTCAGTCGAGCTTCGACTCCACGCAAAAAGCGACTATTACCAAGTTTAAACACACCCTGCGCACAACGTGACCCACCAGCGGCTCAATTACCGGCATTTAAACTAAATTTTTTCGCATCAGCCGCGCAACGTCAACGAGCATCGCTCCACATTCTCTCCTCGATCCTCGAGCCACGTCATCCGCGAAACATCAAGCGCTACTCGTTAGCCCAGATATTTATTTCCCCGCTCGCGTTTAAAGAAAACCTCAAGAACTCTCAATTAATAACGTCCCGGCGTGCCGCACCGAAAATTAGTCGTCCGTACGCGTACATACTAAAGTGCACTTGGATTTCCACTTCCGCGCGCGTGCGGGAAATCTCCGAACGTACAGGCGGAAAAAAGCCGAGGGTATAAAGAGCGAAGAGGAAAGAGTCGAGAGATAATCGCGATTCGGGGTATATAGAAAAAGAGGCGCGGGATTAGATCGGCGATTACTTCCGCGAGAGTTGGCTCAATAAGGGCATTCCTTCAATTTGCGGATCGTAATACCCCGGCGCTCGCCCGGATGTATAAAGAGGCCTTTTCTCATTCGCGAGATCTCATTCTTCCCGGAGGTGGCGTTCGGTGAATATATAGAGCCGAGATGAAGATCCGAGCGGCACTTTCGGGCCGACACAGAGACAGGCTGGTGTCATCGTTTCGATGAAAAATGCGCGCGCTGGGCGAAATTCGGGTCGCGCCGCTTTTGTTTGCTCTCTTTCCCTCGGTGGGAGGTGGCGCGCGCTGAGATAAGGGTACGAAGGGGCTGGCTTTATCGGATGACTTAAGCCCGAGGAGAATGAAGGTGGTTTTATTGCCTCTGATGCGGGGCTGACTGAGGGAAAATTAGGAGGGGTAGCTTGGGATGTGGGGTTTGGTGAAGGTCGTGGAGGTGTTTGGGGTTTTTGTCGTGGGTGTAGGTGAAGAATTGTTATTTGATGTTTGCTATTGTAGGTTTGTGTTTTAGGAATAATTTCTTTTTGGCAAGATCATATTTTCTGGGGATTACTCGTTATTCGTTGGTTTGAAACTAAAATATAAAAATTATTACGTTATTCGTTGGTTTGAAACTAAAGTATAATAATAATTATTTTATTTTATTGCTTGGAAAACTCGATATTTATGAATAAAATTATTGGTCGAAATAAATGGGGATATTGAAAAGTATCAATTTTAACTGAAGAACGCGGTAATTCGTTTTCATGTTGAATACAGCTCGCTGGACTGTAATTTTTAAATTATTCGGAAAACTTATTTCCGTTAGGATTTCAGCAGTTAGCTAAGCGTAAAACAAGTTTCCGTTGGATAAAAAATGTTGGAGTCAATTGCAAAAATAATCTCTTATTGAATATAAATTGGAAACGTATAGTTCATGATATATTGTTTAAAATTCAAGTCAATTTTATAACATCAATCAATATTTTTTACATCTTATATCATTAATTTTTACGTGATGCACATGACGTTAATACTTAACGAGCCTCATCATAAATACATTATGCAATATATATTTATAGTACTCTCCGATACAACAACGCAAATTCAAATTTGACCCACACCAAATAAATTATCGCAAGCATAAAAATCGCTTGAATAATTCATTACGCACCTGCCGCTATAACATCCCCAAATCAAACTAGATTAAAAGCCCTTTAAACATCCCAATAAAAAGCACCTCAATTTCTCACACAACACAAAATAGCCAGCAGCACCAAACCATCCCCACGCCCTTAAAGACCCAAATTTATCCCTCTCCCCAGTCGAGCTGCTCAACATAATTCGCCGTGTCCCTCTCTCATCGTCGGCCAGATTTAATTATCGGCGCTCGGGCGGGGCCGAACTGACGCGCTCACCAGCCATAATTAATAATTCGGCCGACGTAGCTAGCTGGCGCCGCGGCTCGCGAAAACGTCGGGCTGTTTAATGAATGAGAGAAGGACGAGGCTACGCAGCAGTCGGGGATAATTAAGCGGCGGCGGCGGATAGCGTCGATAAATCGGTAAAATTCGAGCGAAGCTTCAATTGACCCAAAAGTTTCTCGGGCTGCACGCCGGATTTATCATTAGGATAGGGAGCGCTCGCGATTTCGTATGATAATTAAATTAATTTCGCGCTCCCCTTTGTTGTTTATGCGAGCGACGCCCGGAGGTTGGATTTTAGAGGGCTGGCACGCGCGCGTGCAGTGGAGGCAGAAGCGACGGCTATGAGAATATGTTGTTGCTATTGTGCGTTATTGTTGCGGATGTCGTTCGGTGGATATGCAGTGCGGGTATGGGCGAGAATTCGCCGGAGAGGATTTGGGTCAGAGCGGGTTGTTTGACTAGGTGGAATTGATAGTTTCGCTGTAAGTGGTGGGAGCTTTTATTTTTCGGGGATAATTTATGTGTTTTGGTGCTCGACGATGTTTGTTTGCGCGGACAAGTTTGATTTGTCGTTGTAAAATTTACGGAGCTCGATGGTTTTGGTCAATGTGCGGTGAGATATAATGTGAAAATATCGTTTCAGGTACTGTATTTCGAGGATAATTATGAAGTCTAATAAAAATATCGTATTTCAAATAATTATTCAATTTACTTTTCAGTATATATAAATGTGACAATTCAATTAAAAAATCTGCATAGCTGTGACAATTTAATTGTCAAGGATGACTTTATTCGTCTATTGATACTTCCAATTAACTTTTACCTTTATTTTTAATATAGTATTCAATTAAATACGAATTAAAGTTAATTGACAGAGAAGTGGCAAGGAAATTCTAGAGAAAAAAAAGAAGAAAAATGATGGAGAATTGTGATTTATAATAAATAGTTTTTAATGCGAATGGAGAGTATTAATTTGGATGGAGTTTGCGCGCTCGTTCAATTAGCGTGGGCCATCGAGTTCATGAAAATTAAATTAAATGCGCCCGCATTGAAAATATTGACGCTCTTTTTTTTAATAATGGAATTGAATAATACACGTTAAATTAAAGTGCAGTATTGTTGTGAAAACAAAAATCGACTTTTTAGGTTCTTTCTATTGACTGAATCAATTGGAAAATATAGTTTATGAAAGTGATTTTATTTCAGTGGTATATAAAGTGAAATGATAAATCTATTTTGAACAAATTACGTTTAGTGTCGTCGTTAATATTATTTATTAATAGAAATTATTTTCTGATACTATTTAAGAAACTTTTTAAATAAAGGATACAATTATTTTTAATCTTTACTTACATATTCTCACGTAAGTGAAAAACATTTTGGTATCATATTTAAAATAGACCTGTGAATCAACCAAAATACATACCCGATCAAAAATTCATACTTCAAGACCCATTTACTTCAAACCAAAAATACAGAAGCGCATCAATTCAAAAATAAATCCTCACTCATCCCTTTATAAAAAGACCTCCAAATAACCACTCTCACTCCTCCAGCTCCATTGCAATCCGGCCATACCAAGACGAAACTACTTTCAGCAAGGCATTAGTGTACCTACAACGCTCCAGTCTCGTCTGATAACATCAAACCTGCACGGAGCTGTGTCTTCTCGCGAACGAGCCTCGCGCAATTAATGTCTCGTCGCGCGACAGCTATTGAAGCCTCGATAAACAATACAACTAGCGCGTTTGTCCCATTGTCTGCGCGCTCTCGCGCCTAGGTAGTTGCCTACAGATTCGGAGAAAGCGAAACGCGCGCGCGCGCCCTAAAGTTGTACGCGTTCACTTTCCCTCTGCGTGCGTCTGTCTCTTCCGAAGGCTTCGTCGAGATTTATTATGTATCTCGTCTCGAGGTTTACCTCCGGCGGCGTCTGTCTGGCTTGTTGGATTGGGGTTCGGTTGGCTGAATTTTAATATAGGCGAGTGGGGTTGTGTTTGATGTTGACTAAGATGTTAATAATTGTGTGTAATTGATGAATTCTGACATTGAAAATATTATGATACATCCGCATTTAGCTATTTTGTAAATTGTGCTAATTGTGTCATTGAATGATAAAGAGATTTATTTTTGCTATCTGATAATAGCTTCTTAAAAAAACAAAAACATATTTTAATTTACAATAATTACTAATGTAATTTCCTCCGATCACATAATTGATAATGTCTCATCAAATTTCAAATGCTCAGAACTACCCCGGCAGCTTCGCGCGCCTCCCAAGAGAGCAAGGGTGGATGTCAAGAATCTCTGAGTAGGGTGTAATAGAAAAGCAATCCAATCCCTTCTAAGCCTATCGCGTGGATTATTACGGTGTCTCAGCGGTGACTTGTTATACGCGTCGGTATTAATTTCAACGCGAGCGCCCGCAAGATAAGCAGCCCCTCAAATCCATATCACAATTCAATTTAAACGACTCATTTTCAAAATTTGAAGTAGTACCAATCTTTAAAGGTTTCTCGTACTGCTTTAGAGAGATTCATCCGTAATGTTTGCATACGTGCGTAATACTTCGGTAGGCAGATTAGCGGTCTTATAATTTAGTAGCGCGCGCGCATCGGCTCATCAAACGTCGCTTCAACGTGCAATCCCCGATGAGATTGCACGTTTCAAGCTGCTAATCTCGCGCACCGGTACTATTTCATACGCATCGGAGCGACGGGGGGGCAAAACCTCTTCCTCATCAAACGCGCTATTTCGAATCCTCCTCCAATTGGTAACAACTCGGCGTCGACGATTCCCTTAGATTTACGCGCGCGTACTTATAACTGTTCGCTGTGCGTGCGTCGATCGGGAGAATCGAAAATTACCTGTTATCGATCAGCTGATTGGTCGGAGTAGCCGAGACATTGAACCCAAATAAATAGCCACAGCGAGATCTACCTTATCGTAGCTCTTCATTCACGAGGAACCCAAAGACACACGCTAGAAATACGAAACACGGCATTGAAGACACAGCACCAGTTACGAAATGTTCGACATGCAGCTTCCACCAACGACAACCGCACCGCCCTAATGGCTTCTTCTTCCTCGCCTTCTTTCGCGACCCATTGTACTTTCCCCTCTATCTCTCTGGGCTACGTGCGCAATTTCTCTCCCCCCTCTCTCTCTCTGTTTTCGTGCACGAGCTCCCGTATATACGTTTTCCGAGCGCGTTACAGGTAACGCCGAGCTTGCGCCCGGCTACATCGCCGCGTAATGCCATTAGAGACGAGTAAATTATCTCTTTGTCGAGGTTGCCGTGATTGCGCGCGCCCCACCGGCTCTCTCTCTCTCTCTCTCTGTCTACACGCGTTTGCGTCCTCCCGCTGCTTTGTGCGCGTCTTCTTCCAGCGGCTTTTCTCTCTATCTGTCCCTCTCCCGCTCGTTGAATCTCGTTGAGAGTGGAAAGAAAGAGCAGCGCCGACGTAATTAGCCGAACGGTTTCAATATTCGGTGGGACGGCTGAGTGCTGCCCGTTTGATTGGGAATGGCTTTGGGGATGCGGTGAGTGAACGGCTGGTGGGAGAGTATACATGGTGAGGTAGGATTGTAGTGGGAATGGTTTGACGTGAGTTTTAGGTATTTTGTCAGGTAGATCGTATGGATTGGATTAATGTTTTCAAGAGCGGAGAAATTTTATGATGTTTACTTTGTAAGGGAGATTTAATTTTGGAAACATACGCATCAAACGAAAATTTTGTAATTGTTTAACTGAAAAATCAAAATTAAAGTCTAATATTTATAAAGCTGATTGACTCTTTTAATTTAAACAAAAGCATAAAATGAAAAGTATCCAATTTATTTGTGAACATATATTATTCATTCATAAAATTAAATTCGTTAAACTTATATTTCGAAAAAACATTTTTACATTTTATTATCATTATTCAATCATAATAATTTTTTACTACCCCTCTTTATTTAATAAATAATTTTTCCACCTTTTCTCCTTCCCACCATCAGCCCGAAAAAACCGCACGCTTTCAACAAAAAGCAAAACCCGCCCCGCGCATTTCGCCATTCTTTTTTCAATACCCTCGCTCTCCAAAAAGCACAGCGACCACAATTCTGCATTTCCGCATCCGCGCTAAGCGCCCAGCCAACCGCCAGCCTGAGCCCTAGCGCGGAAATATTTATCGCGGCGCGTTCTATCGACAAGGGAAGAAAGCCTTCTCTTTCTCTCACTAAAAAAGGGAAAGAAACAGCGGGAAAAGCCTGTCTCTCTCGCGATCGGCCGTCGTTGTATTTTACCTTCAAGCCGGCAACTGCAGCTGCATAGATATATACGTATACCCTAGGAGGATGCGCGCGCGCTCGAGATTTATCGGCTGGAAGGTAGCGAGCTTTAAAGCTTTTCCGCGCGCGCACGCGAGAAGCTCGGGATTTTGATGAATTTTCAATTTTTTCCCGGAGGCCATTAATTTTTCTTACCCGCGGCCGCGCGCCCGCCGGCCGCTTGAAACTTTCTTAATGGATCTGACGCGCGTGCTGGCCTTTTTCGCGGGTTTATGTACGCGCGGGTGAGCGGCTCGCTTTTTTCGCTTTCCACGCTAAGGATATATCCGCGAGCTTTTCTTTTCCGCGCGGTTTAGCTTGATTAATACGATTACTTCGTGATTTATTCGGGCCCGGCTGCCGGCGTCACGGGGAATGTTTAATTATGGCGCGGAGGTATTTGGATTATAGTATTTATTTCGAGGGAAATATTTTGTTTGTAAAGAAAGAAATAATATTTTTGGGCTTGATTTTGATGATAGTAGGAAGTATTTTGTGGGATTGTAATGCGAAAAATGTTTCAGCGGTTATTACTGTTTTTATGACGGCCTTAACTTTCTTCCTCTTTAGAAAGTAATTTGCTTGCAGAAACAAACTTAATCACGATTAGCTTTAATCATTCTAATATTATTCAAGGTTAAACTTTTGGCTAAGCAAACTTAAAGTTTAGTTATGGAAATGGGTATTCATTAATTATTCATAATTCGCTTAACTAAAATTGGTATGTATACCGTAATCCTTTTATCCTCTTTCCTGCTATTAGGTACATTTGTAACTATGTAATTTCACTAAAACACTCTTGATAGCTCTTTTATTACCACTAGAATACTTTCCTGTAGTAGTTTAAATAATCACTGCGTTAGTAACATATGATTTCACACGTAATTCATAAAAAATTTGCTTTTTGGTATTAATATAAATACATGTATTATTTTTGATAGGAAAAGAAGTGTTTAATTTGTATTTATTTTCGTCATTTTGATGAATCAAGCAATAATTAAACAGAACCAAACTTCCGACTGTCTAAAATACGTCAAGTCTACGTTCAATTAATAATGAATTCAGATTATTATTCACGTTTAGAATCGATACAAATATAAATATTTTCGACTACGTAAAATCCGTCGAATCCACTCTGAATTAATAACGAATTCAGATGTTATTACCCGTATTTAGAACAAACATAACATACAGTAGCACCCACGCACTAATTATTTATTCATTTCGATACCGAAATATTTATCCTCCAAAATCACCGACAATCATCCGGCCGAAACCCATTCATTAAAACACCAAAAAAATCCAGCGTAATCTCATTCGAAGCGCCATCTCCAAAAGCAAACACTTCGCCAAAAGCAAACCTCGCAACCCTTCCAAAATGAAAAAGCCAGCTGGCCTCTTGCACCCACGCCGGGAAAAGTGCCCTGACCCGCGCAACCGCCTCGCGGAAATCAATTCTCTCGCGGGTCTGGGAAGTCGAGCGAGGGAGGAAACAAAGAAAAGAAAATAAAGAAAAGCGGGGAAAAGCGCAGGTAGCTCGCGCTCGGGCACACACGCGGAGAGGCAATTAGTCCCCTTCCCACTTGAGAGAAAGAGAGAGAGGGAACTGCGTAGAGAGTTTATCGGGGCCGTTTACGTTCTAGGCGATGCTTGCCGGTGATATCGCTTTCCTTATACAGCCGGCTGTGTGGAGCACGAAACGCGGATCTTGAGTGCTGCTGGTTTTGTAGGGGTGTGGGAGAGGTTGGGTTTAACAAGGGTATATCTGAATTATAATTTTTGCGGCAATTATGTGTAGCTGACGATTGGGTGGGGGATTTTTAAAATAACTGAAGTATTGCTGCTTTTTTGTAGGGTAGTCGTGTAATATTTTATACCCGTCTAATGGGAACTTCTTCTCTTGAGTTATTTATTTTGTATTTTTTATGAAAGTTCGCTGGATTTCTATGGTCGCTCATTTATTTCTTGAGATAATGCTTTCTGGCAGAGAGTTTTTATAATTTTCATCTTGAAAAAGTTTTTAAAAATATAAAATTAAAAATTTTTATTTACTTGGTAATAATGTAATTTTTAAATATTTCTAAATTTTACGGTTAAAATAGAATGCTCCAAATTCTTGTATATATTTCTTTTTATAAAACAAAGTTTTACACTTATCTGAAAAGTTTTCCGTACTGCTTTACTATTTATTTCGTGCATTAAAAACTCAGAATCCTTATCTTGCATGAAATGCGGATACTAAGATTTCCAAATGTAATTTTGTTCCACATTTGAAAATAGAAGAATGAGGTCAAGTCATTATTTTCTGCTCTTCAGCTAGAAAGTCGTTTACAATGAAAATCCTGGGGATGAATTTAATTGTGCTTTCTTTTTCTTACGGATTTTTGAAGCATTGAAGTGTAGAGAAGAATGTATTTAAAGTCTTTAAATTAACGTATAAAAGAGTAGATTGTAAAGCTTGTTTTGTATGCTGCTAAGCTCTTTCCTCTTTTGTCCATTTTTATTACTTTAAAAAAATATCTCATTAATTTCTGAACAAACACACTACAAAAGAATCACTAAAGTAATAAAATTTGTAACAAACTAACAAAAAATTAGTTGACAGAAAAAATTTTTAATTAATATTATCTTGACAATTGTTTTTTATCAAACCACAAAAACACAAATCGCCAGCCCTTTCACTTTCTTTTAAACGAATTACCGATACAAATTCATTGTCAGTTCAACGATCCAGACTTTAGAACCGAACGTTTTTTCTTTCCATTGCAGCGGCGCGTAGTCTTACCCCTTTTTTTCTGATTTACGCAGCTCTGGATGATCGCTCGTTTGCTCTCCCTTCTTCGGTAAACAGCGACGCTTTTAAGACATTGCTTGGCCTCTCGTGCGTAAGCCCGTTTTTTTTCACCGTCTGGTGGACCGACAACGAAAACGAGCAATGGAAAAACAAGAGGGATAGAGAGAAAAAGGCGCACTGATAGGGTTGCTGGAGGATAAAAGGGGTAGAAGATTGAAAAGCAAGTGATTATATGGATCTGAGGAGGAGTGGGAGATTCTTTTTAATTTATTGATACATGGCGTGGATATATGATTTGCTGTTTGGTCTAATTGCAAAATTTAATTGAACGATCTTGTAATTATTATTGAGGTAATAATTTAGGTTCACGAGTATTAATGTATAAACTAGGGATTAAATTCAATTTAGTATACTCAAAATTAATAATTGAGTCTAGGATAATTTTGAGATTATTAAGTAGTCCTTTACAATATAGTATATAAATATAAATTCTTTTTATCCATCAAAGTTGAGATCCATAAATTTTCTAACGCGTCTAATTTATTTTTCCAAATATTTTTCATTTAACTTTGGCATCGTAAATCAATCGTCGAAACAAAAACGTTAAAGCACATTATTCCATGAAACGAGGAAATAAATATAAAAGTTTGGAACGATCGATTCGTATTTTGTAAGTTCTTCTTCGGTCTTCTAATGCAATTCGGTTGCAAAATAAATTAAATAGAGCAAAAACAAAGTCGCTGTGCATTGAAGGCCAATATATAAAGAAACTCGTGCAACAAAACGCCAATAAAAGGGGTAGAAATGCGCAACCAGAAAGAGAAAAAGACCAAGAAGAGGAGGAAGTAAGTGGCAAAAATCGAACAAGTGACACATTTTCCCTGGCATTCGCACGCTGCTATAACTTCTCTCTCTCTTTCTCTTTCTCTCTTATTCGAGCTTTCTCTCTTTTCCTCGCTGCGAAGCTTGAAAAAGCTCGCGTCCTCCTTTAACGGGCGAAGATAAAGTCTGTGCAGAGTGGCCTGCCTCTGACTAATTGCAGGATGGCGTCGTCGCTGGATCGGAATTAAGCTAAAAATAAGGGACGCTTATATACCCCCCTTTTTTGCTCCGGCTACTCTCGCCAAGGATGAGAGAGATAAGCTCTAACGAGGTAATTTTCGGTATCGATAATGCAACTGATGTTCTGAAGAATTATCGGATGCCGCTGGTTTTGTTCAGTTATATTTTTGAGTCGAAAGTTGTCTGGATAATTGAATAAAACTCTGAAATTTAAATATGGTGAGATTGAAAGATTTAGTCAGCAGACCCGAAACGGAAAGTTCTGGTTTTAATCGAATTATCTCTTAGAGATCTTGTTATTTTTGGAAGCAAATTGAGAATACTGGCAATTAAAGCTATAATATCAAGATCTACGGCTGTCAAATACAAATTTTTTTGGAAAAAGACTAATTTTGTACTTAGGGTAGTGATTGATACGTTAATATTTCTTTTAGTAAATTATATTTCAGAAATTATGGATTTTTCCAAATTTAATAAGTAAAAATACTGCCTTCGAAATCTTTGCCTACTAAATAAGATAACTTCTTGATTTAATTTTGGATTTTATTTATTAATTCATAGCTTTAACAAATCTTAGAAATTGCTACTATAAAAAATTTCATTGATAAGTCAAATTTTGATATATTTTTTTTAAATTGTTATGTAATAATATAGAAGATATTAGATATAATATGTTAAGTTACGTAAAATTTTTATTTTGGAATTTTTACTTAGCGTAAAGAACTTTTAACACCTTTAATTCCCAAATAATCTTGTACATTATTTAAAGTTCATTCTATTTGAATATATATTTAATATAACATTTCTGTATGTTTCAGGTGAGTTTTCAAAATTATTATATTACTTCATCTCCTACTCACGTAAGTTCAAGTATTATAAAAATGTTTTTACTGATTTATCTTCGCATACCGAAAAGCACATTTTTGACCTCGTGTAACTACAAAGAATACATTCAGCGTCATAAATTTTTATCGCGGGCCTATTTTTATTTCTGACCATTTATCACAGTCCCACTAAAACATAAATACAAAAAACATTAAAATATTCCCAAGCTCGCTACGAAAATAGTAAAGTCAAGTATCAAAATCCGCTCGAATCCCCCAGTACCTCTCCACTATCTTTCCCTGGGTTCACTCAAGTTCAAAGCCCTCCTCTATCAGCGATTTGACTCGCTTCGCGCCTTTCCTTCACCATACTAAAATTATCCAGCGTCGTCGACTCGCGCAGAACTCAACAGTTTGTATCGAAAAAAAAGCGTAACGAGGTTGCGAGAACACCTATATATATACAGACCGGTTCGCGAGTGGTGTACAGTCACGCGACGGACTTTACGCGTTATATAGCAGCCCCCCTTAATGAAGTTTTATTACGCTTTCTCGCGACCGTGTGCCCCACTTGACCTTCGTTAAGTCTCTGAATTTTCTAAACTCGGAGGAGGCGTCGCGCGCGCCAGAACAAAGGAATACGGCGGAGGAGAAAGGCGCGAGGCAGAGACAATAAGCTGGGGCGCAGAGCGCTCGGCTGGATACGCGAGGATGATGTAGTTACTTACGGCGCGGGTTAAGTGGGAGGATTACGCCTTCTTTTATGTAGAATACTTTTCACTTGGTTTTATTGTCGAACTTTTTAACGCGGGAATTTCGTGCAGCGTGATATTGATATGATGATGGAATATTAATGTTTTGTTGATACGATATTGGATACACATTTAATATACAATATTCGTAAAATGCGCTGTGCAGTATTGGTTTTACTTTTATTCTTTTTAGAATATGTACCTTTCCTGCTAAGATCAAGTAAATTAATCTTCTTAATAATTAAAAGGTCTTTAACGTCAAACAGAAAAATCTTCGCACAAATTAGTTCCTCGACAAAAAAGCAGCCCGCAAAGTCGGAAGTAATAAGGACTTAACTTTGCTCAGAAAACCAAGACGTACCCTGTAGTCTTAAAAATTTATCTGCGCAAAATTTAAAGCTCGGGGAGGGAAAGGCAAAGAAAAAAACGCGAAACAGTGCCCTGGAGTGGAAACAAATGGCCGGCGCGTAGAAAGAGGAAAGAAAAGAAATTAAAGTAAAAGGCGGAAGGGAGAGAAGCGACGCGCGCAATTTTAAACTCAATTACCGGAAATGCAAGTTCAAGGCTTCGGCGCCGCTTCGCTCGCCGTTAGAGCGTATAGTTTCCGCCCTTTCCTAGCTCTCTCTCTTCTTCTCCTCGTCCTCCTCGTTTTTCCCTTATTCGCGCAACTCGCTCTCTATGCGTATAATCCTTCCGTGCTTTCGAGTTATGCACGCGTATTCTTTCGCGGCTGAAACCCAGCGAAATTCCCTTTGAGGCTTTCAGCGTGCGCCGCCGCTGAAAGGAAGGGGGCAGGGTGTACATTGTTAAATAAATCCCGAGCGCTGCGTATTGCTCGTTTGTTGTTGTTGTACCTTTTGTTTCTCGCTGGGGGTACGTATGCTTCGGATTCTTCGGGGGCTTTTTTGCTGCGAGGATTTTTTTTTTTTTTACAGAGACGCACTCGAGGTACGTTGTGTAAGAGGTCGTTTCTGTGTGCTGCCGCGCGGTTTTTGTTTTAGACGGCGAGAGACATTATTCATGTCGATGAAATGTTTAGTGGTCGGGTAGTTCCTTTGGTGCGCTGCGCGTGTTTTGTAAAATAAGACTGAATGGGGATTATTAATGTTGTAGAAAACGGTGCAGTAAAACGAAATTAGTAGCAGGGCAAAGTACCGCGGTAGTAGGGGCTACAATTCATTTTACTAAAACATTTCTTGCTCTTACGGCATAATTTATGTAAAGTTATATTGTAAAATTAGAAGAAAAGATAGAATTTAAAGTAAAAGGAGATAATGCTTCTGTTATTTTTCATATTTAATAACGTGATCAGCTAAAATTCACTTTTCATTTCAGCCTTATAATTTCATTACTTCTTGAGATCAAAAGCTCTCCTTTTTCATAAAGCCCGTAATCATCATTCATGCTTCTTAAAATAATTGCTCATAGCGTGGAGAGGTAAATTCGCGTCTACGTACAAGCTTGGAGCACTTCTTTTTGAATTTTAAATCCCAAAATCCACGAAGACGACGGTTCTTTTGATGATCTCCCGCGTATCTCGAGCGGCGCTCCTTAATTAGTCGAAGACCCAAGCGCAACGACGACGAAAATTTTTCTCCGAGCCTCTCTTCACGCTCACGAGCGTCGAAGGCTCGAGGGACGTCAAAACTGAACGCAAGTACGTAGGCTAGGAAGTGGAGAAAAAATAAAAGAAAGAGAAGAGAATGACGAAGTAAATGAGGAAAAAAAGTAGGCCACGTCCTTTCTCTCTTGCTATGCTCCCTTGGGGGCTTCTCCGTCTCTACTCCCCTCTATCTTTTATGTCTACCCCTTTTCCTCTTTTGAATTTTAAATAAATGATCTAAATAAAAAAATTCCGCTTTACTGTCTCGTTTGCTCCTAGCTAAAACTTCATCTTTCTCCGAGTTCAATTATAAATCGGCTTTTAACTTCAATGATGCTTTAACTTTTCGGGCAATTGATGAGTAAATAAGGTTTCTACGAGGTTTTTAAAAAAATATTAGGTGAAATTACCAAATTAAATGTTTTTTAGAAAATTATATTTTCTTATAAATTAGTGTTAGAACCAGTAAATATTAATATATTTTTCTGCATATCAGCTTATTAAAATGACTTTTTGGAAAAAAATATTTGGAATATAAGTAAGATATAGCTAAAGAAATTAGACAGATTACATTAGTTAAATAATATTGCATTACTGCAGATTTGTATTCTATCTTGTGATTATTAAACCTTGAGGCCGATTTAATTTTGTCTAAAGTTTAAAATTTTTAAAATAATAAAACGATACAAAAATATATTACTTATTTAATTTATAATTTTAACTGATGATATGAGAATGCTGTTATAATTGAAATAAAATTAAAAGCTTTTTTGCGTTTCTAGTGTTTCATAAATAATATGAATCACTGACGTATTTATAATAATAATAATAACTTTATAAATATATAATAAAGGGTTTGGAAAAAACAATATCCTCTTACAAAAAAGGTTACTTAACTTTTCACTTCAATTAAAATAGCTCAAGACTCAATATATTTTAGAGTTAAAAAAAGAAGAGTTGAAAAGAAATAATTTAAAATAAAAATTATCTAAATTAATTTGGACTTGAAAGATTTGAATTTAATTTAGTCTAAAAATACGATTCATTTATAGTATTTATTGTAGTGTTAATTTTTATAGTATTTTGAGCAATAAGTGCGCAAAATGGGCTTTCGCGCACAATCATTACGATGTTTCATAAAATAAATGTGTACAATTCAGCAACAACTCATCGAGTTAGTTGACGAGTAGCAATTCTGTACTGAACAAAACCTTAAAAAATCATTTATATATAAACAAAATATAACATCAGAACACCCTGTCGAATACTTATTTTAAACTTATTTTATTTTGCGCACGTTATGTGCAAAATTCTATTTTGCTCATAGAAAACGGTGCACAAACTAAGTTTCAAAACATTTAAGGCAATTATTTAAGAACGCAATTTAATCTTCAATTTTTATTGTCAAACTGGTTGTATTTAATTTTCTCTCTTGCGCACTAATTATAGAATCGTAAAAACCCGGCGTAAAAGCGACACCCGATAATTTTTATGTTTTGCGAAATAAACTTTTATAGCTAACGCTTCGGTCTTCAACAAGATACCATCATAGAACAGCTCAACCACACACAAAGTGGAAAGCGCGCCGTATAAATTACGAAACTGTAAATCATTTGCAACGGCTTTTACGACGGCAACCTACTAATTTTGAATAAAAACTCGCTTCCTCCTAATTCAGCCAATAATTTCGAAAGCGATTTCTCGCCTCGAAAGCAGCACCTTTAAAACTCTCCCATGAATTTCAATCCGCGCCGAAAGGATCAGCAGACCAAAAATAAGTGAATCAGAATATCCCCGAGCCAGACTCGGCCGGGCGCGCACACATCCATTATCCATTCGGAAAATCGCAAGAAAGAGAGCTCCGGCTCTCTCCCAGCGGTACGTAAACAAACAAATCAAATATCCCGCCCGCTTTCTCGGTTTCGCGGCGAGCACATGCACAAAGTCGTTTTTCTTGCCTCGCGCGCCACAGAAAGCGACCCTCTCGACCCCGATAAGCTGGCGCTGGCTTCTTTCATTCGTCACGGGCCCCTCTCTTTGCTTCTATATACCCTTTCGAAAATGGAATCGATTTCCTCGCCGCAGTGCAACGCACTCGTTTCTTTCTTTCTTCGTTTTTTTATTGTAATTATTGGGTTAAACGAAAGCCATCGATCGCATTGGCGAAATTTCGGCGCAGCAGCTGGAACAAGATTAGAGTCAGGCGTGACGTCCGGAGTCTGCGATTGCAGGGGGTATGATGTGGGCGCGAAATGCTAATGTAGGTTAACGAAAAGTCGATAGCGCGGCTCGATGTGCGCGCCTTCGATTCGCCGGGCGAAGTTGGCGCGCGGAAACTTTGCTTTTTGCGAGTCTGATCGACTCCGTTAATAGATTTCGTGTTGGAGTTTTAGAAGGACTATAATTGGATTGCCGAGGGGACTGTAATTGTTTGCACTCGACAGCTGTTAACTTGGGATTTTTTCAAACTCTGATTTTTATATAAATAGCAAAATGAGGTAGTTGGATTACGCAACATCATGTGCTCAGTCTTATTTCGTTTTGTTAGTAATATACTTTGACCGCACCAAAACTGTTGAATAAGTATACATACAATAAGATATTTCAGCTTATTTACTTATTGCAAACTTGCAGTGTTCGCCGAAACTTTCCTTCTTTGGCTTTTAGAATTTTCGCAAGAATTTGTGCAATTGCGGGTCAATATCGGGATAAAGGTATATGCGCTTTAGATAGTCGCGCTTGCCAGTGATAAACACAAATGTTTGTAAATGCAACCGCTGGTGCGCCCGCCCCACCGAGAGCTCGAAGCATCGTTCGTGAGTTTAAAAACTACTCAAAACTATGTCACGTAGTTACCGACAATTTCGAAACTTTTAATTAATCAAGGGATTAAAATGCTCTTGAATTACGAAGCATACAAGCGTCATAGCTGGAAAATTTTCTTTTTCCGAATTTTTTTATCACGGTTAAAAATATTCGCCCGAATGGATTTTCACTGAAAATATCAAATATGTTATTTCTTTGGAAATCAGAAAACGTGCTTAACTTTTTAAAATATTTATGTGTTAGCCGTGGTATGAGATTTCAAGTGAAATGAAAAGTAAAGAGAGGTTAAAAAAATGTCACATATCTTGAGTATACTTCTTCTGTATTTTGCATTGAGTCTCGCAGGGACTTTTTCATTTTTACATGAATGCATAAGTACTACACCTATAAAAAAAGTTGTTATTTCAAAGTTTTACAGGCAGTTTTTTATTTTATCTTAAGACATCTGCTTGGTTTTTAATATTTGAATATTTATAACTGATGTTTAGCAACTTAACAAGTAGACTGTTCTTCATTTTTAATTAATTTATGCAAAGATACTTGCCGGGCTCAGAATTCCTTTATAACACGTATTTTTGTTTCTCAACATTAAAGTTAAAGTTAAACCTAAAATATTTATATTTTCTTTATATCTGATATTATAATTGATATCATTATTAGTAAGTCATAAATTTGTCTAGTAGTGAAAATCAATTACAACTTTAAAGTCAAGAAATCACTTGTCAATCTAACAACTTTAAGCCAGCATCACAACTTCAATATCAAAACCAATAAATCAGAACCTATAAATTTTTCAATTTAAAACAATTTCTGATGATCGAGTAAAATCATTTTAAAAACTCTTCCAACTCCCCTAACCACTACCCCAGAAAGCTTCCCGTCTCCTCGAGCAAATAGCGTCGACCGTCTCGGGACAGTCATAATCTATATATCTGGCCAGCATCGGGCGCCAGAGAAAACGTCGCTCGCCATAATTAACTGCTGATTTCATCGCTGCAGCGCCCCGGAGAAGTGTATATAAGAAGTAGACGCGCAGCTGCGAGGTTACTGGCTGCGCTGGAAGCTCTCTCGCCCGCGCGCGCGCGAAGCTTATTGAGATAAGCTGTGCTTAACTCCGAAATCCCAGCAGCTGATTGGGTATTTCGACCGCGTAATGCAGCGGCAGAAGCGGCGCGCCACCCACCTTTAAGAGGAGGGTAGAGCTTACTCGAACTCAATTTTAAACTCGCGCCGCGCTTGTCTGTTCCGGTGCCACAGATATACGCGAGCGTGGCAGGACTTTTTTATTGCGGCTGATAACGGGAGAAAAATCGCGCGACATGTCGGGTCACTTGCGGTTTTATTTTTTCGCTTCTCTTTTTTTTCCTGCTTTCTTTTTGGCGCCGTGTGACCCGACTTGGAGAATGAAAAGAAATGCGTTCGTTCTGTAGAGTACATGAAAGGATGTTTGTATCAGTGATCTTTATGTCCTTCTCGTTTAGACTGTGTGTCGTTTTAATAAAGTTATGCAATATTTGATAACTGTTAAAACTAAAATAATTAAAAAATAAATAAATAAAAATAAAAAATAATTAGTCATAGTTGAAAAAAATTTGACTTAGCAAACTTATAATATCTATCCATAATCGAAATAGCTTCAAATTGTCTACACTCTCTACTGTCTATAGCTATAATTATTCCTAAATCAATTTCCCTATTCCCTATCCCTATAAGTAGATTATACACATATAAAGAAATTACCTTCTATAGACCAAATCACACAATAACATTGCCACCTCTTCGCATCACGTAATGAAACAGAAAAAAAAACCAATAGAAATAGAAAGGAAAACTATAGGTCGAAGGACAAAGTTCTCCATCTGAAATTAATCATCGCCAAGCTTTCCCCTCTCCAGTAAACGTGCAGCTCGCACTTTGCCAATTACGCCGAGCGGGACGTAGTATAACTTAAAAGGCCGAGCCCGTACGTCGACCGCCGATATAAAAACTTTCTCTAGCACGCCGCGGCGAAGAGCCGAGCACGTATGTGTGTGTACACACGCTGCGAAGCTTTTATTGGCCGTCCAGCTGGGCCGCTAGCTTACGTGGACCGCCGTTGGGGCACGATAAATCCGCGAGCGCCACGTCGCAGTGTTTGTACCGAGAGCCGCTGCGTGGTATTGTTTTACTGTAGGATCGATGAGGTTGAGCACCACTGTGAGGAGTTGAAGAAATTTTCGAAATTTTATTGATTTGCGAGTGTGTTGATATCGCGTTATTTTTGGCTGGGTTATTAAGGTTGGATTTTTTTGGGTTTATTTTTAGCTTTGCTGACAATAATGGAAAATAATGTGCGCGATATTTGAGATTTTGAATGAAACTTTATTTATTGAAATCTATAGTATAATAAAGATTATTTGTACTGGTAAATTTTACCGCGATTGATCGGTTTCAGTGCAGCATTGTCGGAAATTTTAATAAATAATTCACACGTTTAGTTTGAAATGGAACAAATAAAGGTTTTAATTTATATTGCTGAACCGAAGCTTCGTGCATATTCTATAACAATCATTTATAAATTTCGAACGAATTGACATAATTTCGTTTATTTATCTGACACTTTAATTTGAAATGTATTCTCGATCGTGTTTGAGTGCTAATTTTTTTTTATATAATTTATATTTAAGCAGAGAAAATTTGTAATATTTCATGTAAAATATAATTTATCGATTACATGGTCCTAAAAATGATGAGAGTATTAAATAATATCATAATTTTTATTCAATAAAATTTACTAAAATTTGAATTCTATTATCAATTTTAAACTTTAACTAACATTTTAATTTTGGTAAATGCTATTTATCTATAAATAAATCTCAAAGTTTATATGGATTAATTAATTAATAAATTCGTCGACTTCATATCGTGAAAACTGTCCATAGTTTATATTTTAATTAAAACTATTTCTGCTACCAAAGTTTTTTTATGCCTTAAAACAAACATTCTTGTTTTAAATATTTGCGAAATGTAATCTACTAATCTAATAAATTCAATTTAAAAAAAAAAAAATGATATCAACTTTGTTATCTTACAAAAGAAAAAAAACAAAATAAGCCCTTCCCTTTGAAAATACAGATCTATTGATGTTTTCACTTTATTGAAGTGACTCATCGTTTCCTACGCTGCAAGGGTGTAATTCGCTTACCAGCCGAGCAGAGTTTTTATTCAAGCCTCTATTACAGGGCAAACTTTCTTTCCTCTTTCTATAAATAAATGCTATACTATATACGATTTTCTTTTAATAATACAGTATATTTTATTACTTATAGGCATGGTTAACAAAATTAATCTTATCTATTATAGTGAGAGCATTTTTGCTGTAAATTTTGTGCAGGCGCAAAAAACTTTGAATAGCATTAGAGAAGGCTTTAATAAAATAAAAGAATTTTAAATAAAAATTTCACCTACAGTATTACTTTGTATAATCACAAACACATTATTAGCATGTAATTAACACAATTAGTTGTTAATTAGAACCCATATAAGATCGAAATTATAATATTATAATTATAGTGTAATTAACGCATAATCAAAATCCACGTACAAACGGGCCATGTATTGCATTAGTATCGGCGAACGTTAGAACAAAGCAAACATGTTGGTACAGTATTAAATGTCTCTTCCATAATTTAATACTGCCTTTAATCTAACATTGTTCTAAATAATTGTTTTACATAATGTCGGCAAATTTTTCTTTACTATTATAATTTATAGGGTCTCTACGTTATACTGGAGTATCGAATAAGCACCAGTTCGTTAACGTTGATGGTTTATCAGCGCTTAAACATTATTGTGTCAACAACAAAAGGGGATTGTGCGATGACGTTGCTATTGTTGTTTACCGCAACACAAAATCGAGAGAAATTTCCCTAACCGATAATGCGTAATGTCTGACTAATCATACACCGTTTCTACTTGCTACCCATCACCATTTACCTATTAATTCAATAGACCTTTTCTCAATAAAAAACCTTTCCTTGTTTATATTCACAGCATGCTTAAATATTCCTAAGCCAAAGTACCTCAACACTCTTTTAATCTCACACTTCCCCACTCCTTTCCACACCAGCAAGAGCAAGAACGCCTAACAGATGGCCAGCGCCGATCGATTTCCCCCCCCCCCCCCCCTACACCTAAGATCCACGCGAATTTGCATCGCAATCATCGGCGATATAGCCGTGGCGAGGAAAATCTTCCCCTCTGGCTTAAAGCGAGCCCGGAGAACTGCGCTCGACATCAAACCGAGCGTCTCTAATTCGAGACCGAACGACCACGGCCGCGCAGCCACTTTCCCGCTGCGCCGTCGAACGAAGCAAGCCGTCTTTATATGACTGTCTCGGTCTTGCTCGCCTCCCCTCCCCTCCCATGCATATTTATCGCCGAGGCGAGAGTGGGGCCGACGTCTTCGTAATTTAGCGCGCGCGGCTCCATCTGCGTAAACGCTGTATTATTCTAGGTATATAGTGGACCCAGGGATTTAGGCCGAGAGCGGTGAAATTTTATGGATAGGTGATTCTCGCTGGGATTTCGCGCGATTTGGGGAATGTTTCGTTATTATATGAACAGAGAATAAGATATTTTTTGTTTTTTTGTTTATTGCAAAGAAAATTAAGGGCGTAACTAAAGAGAGAATCTTCGACGCGGAAGATCTTAATTACAACAGTTCGAGGTTACAACGTCAATTTAAATTACACAAATGAATTGAAGGGCTTCCGGATCGGTGGACTCCTTGTCAGAAGCCGCGTGTATATATTCGCAGTCAACCTGCATCCATTCAATTCAGCTCTGTGTATTGTTGCGAGAAAAGCAAAGCGAGCGTGGAACTCGCGCGCTGCGCACACTTATGCATATGGATGTGTACATGAGTACCTGTGTAAATTGGAATATATACTTATACAGCCGCGTAACCTCAACCGACTGTAACCGTGCGCTTGTAACGAGGAATTGATCGTGTGGGGGGTGGTAAGACGAGCACGTGGGGGGCGTTGCGAGGGGATTTTTTGGGTTAAGTTGGGGGTAAGAGTGAACGATCGACTTTTTTCTTCCCTTGCGAGAAGCGCATAGTCACGGACAGTGATTGAGCTACTGGCATCTGATTATTTTTCTGGTGGAGGGTGAGTCGGGAACGGTTAAGGGAAGTGGGGAGAATTTCAGTATTGCAATATGTTGGCGAGGATTGGTCAGTGACCGGTTTGGGATTCTCTGAGGTCAGTTACAAGCTCGGTTATCTATGAATGAGTTAGGAAATGAATAATTTGAATAAAATCAATAAATTGAAGGATTTTGTCTTAATATCGATTTTTTCAAATGTGTCTCGAGTAATAAATAATAATATATAAAAGATTAAGGAATTGAAGTTACTTAAAGCTAGAGTATTTTGCGAATTTCTTATAAAATTAAATAATATAAAATCTGAAAAGAGAAATTTCTGAATTGGAAAAGTTGAATTTCCTTGCAGTACATGCTAAACTTGAGAAGGCGTTTTGAGGTTTGCAAACAGTGTCGACTGAAGTTACACAAACACTTTATCAAAAGTCTTTCCTCTAGAGCACGAAAAGAACTTTTGATTGACACTACCTTGATCTTATTACCGGGGAAGAAAGTTACCGATTTGTGAGTTCTAAAATCTATGTCAATTTTCCAGACCGCGGAAAGTTTCTTAAAGTAGATACGGTAAAAGCCTAGTCAGACTTAGATCTCTCATTCTAATAATTTTACACATTGAAAATCAATAATAAATAATATTTATTGCTTTTTTTTATAGATTCTTTTTTGTAGAACAAATTATATTTTAACCACGTACTACTTTGTTAGATTCACCATCCATTTTTCCAGTGCAACTAAGATCACAGAAACTAACTTTCCCAAGCAATTTCTCAATAGCCCATCAAACAGCGAGCAAACATTACTCACCCCCAGTCCTAATCTAGCCAGCACTCATGCAAACGCAGAGCACGTGTACAGCTCGGCCCCGCGGAAGAAGCTTCCGTCGCTGTAACGTGATTCCCGGGTGTAACTCTCTTGTACAGCTTTGCATATTACAAGCGCCTAGCCGAGTGACAAATTAAGCGGAAAACCTGGCAGCTCGCGGCTCGCTGCTCGCCGCTGTAATTATGGGCTCAAAAATTCGTTTAGCCCGCCGCCGTAGGAGGGCCAAAGCTGATTATTCAGCGCGCCCCGGCGGCCGCGAGATTCTGTTTGCGGAGGCACTTTGCCGTGATTACCGCGTTTGGCCAGCTGGGCCAGCGTGTTTGCCGGCGCCCTCTGTCCAGCGCTCGGGCGCATCGACATTTCATATGTGAATGATGTTTGCCGGCCTCGCGGCCAACGAGTTTTTGACCGTTTAAGGGGGAGATGGCCGGGGTAATGTATGGTTGGGTTTGACTATTCTCTCTGTGAAGCACGTGTTTCGAATTATTTGAATGTCGTTTGATCGGATTTATTGGGTGTGGAGAAACAAGGAAATTTGAGCTTTTGTTTTAAAGTGTAGTGGCTTTGGATGGTTGGATTTGAATTTTACGTTCGAGCAGAGAATATTTTCTGTGAATTTTAGAACTTTGTAATCGTTATGAATTCACTTGCGAAAACGTATTTTCAATAAGTTACAGCGATAAAAAAAAAGTGCTGCGAAGCGCTGATTCAGGTGAAGGAAATTCCAGTTGGATGGCTCTGGAGGCTGGGGTTAGGGATGTGCTCTTGACAAAGTGCGTGACAGAGTTTTCAAGTTTTTAACGCCCTTTTTATCTCTGCCGTTTGTTTTGACTGCTTTGAAGGGTGAGGCGAATCCCTAGGGGAAATCGAGTCGTCCGTGCGCGTCGAAACTACGGGAAGAGAATTTTTGTCCTCAAAGTTCTCAAATTGTATAATTTTTTCTGCTGCGTTCAATAACAGAAAGAATTTTTGTTTTGTTCTATATTTTCTTTTTCGAAGAAATCAAAATATCGATTCTTGTAAAAGTTAACAAGTGTCTCGTATATTTTCTTTTTTTTTTTAGAAAAAATAGAAAATATATAAGGCTTACTTTTGAGTAAAAAATTTTTTCTAACTTTATAAAAGTTTAAGTGTGTTTAGAATTTCAAAATGAGCATTAATATATTTTTAAATTGCTTCAAAATTACTTCAAAAAGTTTATTGTTTAAGCTTAATATTACTTTAATACAAGACGCTATTTCGTTTTTTCCTTTTGTTAATATTTTTAGCAGATTCGCAATTCAAATGATTCATTTTAAATGAAAAATTTATTGCGATGAAAATTAACGTCAAAGCGCGCTTAAAACAATGAAACGATTTTCATCACCCGCACAAAGAAAAGCTTTTAATGAGTTTTCTAGCTGGCTCAAAGCTTTTTTCCAGCGGATGAGCTAACGCAATTACATTTATCGTCATATTTTTGTTCGGCTTATCGAAGAAAAATACCATTAATGAATATATACTGCTAATGCACAGCAATAATGCGGCCAAACTCGACGTCGCTTGTAAATTTTTTGGCGCGCTTGTCCGCTCCTGTCGTTTAAATGACATTGGCAAATGTTCTCTAATTAATTCGTGAGCACACGACAAAACGCACGCATTGTTTGAATTCATTTTCACGTGCAAATACGCGCAGCCGAGCAATTTTGCAACAATCGTCACGCAAAATCATGCTTACCCCTCGGACATTTCACATACTTGCGTTCGCGTGGGTAAAAAACATGGAGCAGAAACGTTCGACCCTCGGTAAATAATTGCGCGTCGATTTCGCGATTTAATTATACGTTGCATTATCGCCGCGGTTTTAAATTATGACGTATAGGCATGAGTGAAGCATGGGAAACTTTTGTTCGCAAATTGCTAAATAATCGTCTTTGTTCTTATCGATATTTTCTTTCAAGAGCAACAACGCGTTCTTGAAATTACGAAATACTTTTATAATTTAACTATAAATAATCATTACAAAGACATTTAGTCATTAACGTTCACAATAAACCTCCCCTTTCATTTCGAAACATTCAAAAACAAAGACGTACGAGCCACATCTCAGCTCGGCAATCTCACCTATCCAGCCCATTCGATCCAAGTTCTTTTCTGCCTACCGCACGCAAGGAAATCAATGTACGCGTATATATTCCGCTGACAACTGGCGTGCGAGCGCGCGCACGAGCTAGTGCCACCGATGCACGAGGATATTTCGTGTGTCAGCAGTTTCCCGCGGATCCGCGGGCACTTCGCGCGAAAACGGAATTTAATTAAGGCTGGCGCTAGAGACAGCGCGCCGCGCGCGTTTCGGATCAATAATAATTTATGGCTTTGTAGTCCCTCGATCTTCTGTATACGCAGGCGTGTGTATAATTTGCTGATATGCGAACGCCTAGGGAAACGTTTTTACGCATGCTGAAAAAAAAAAGTCGATGTCTCTTTGCCCGAGCCAAATGACAGCGGTGAGTTGTTGTTGTGCTGCCGGCTAATTCGATATAATCGTGCGTCGATTTCGCGTGGTTGGTTCGTTTGTATACGAAAGGGGAACGAAGCTCAAAGTTTAAACAGCGTGCGGTGTATATCTGTGACGTCGCGCGGCTTTTGCGCTTTAATTTAACGCGTTTGTTGCGGCTCTTTCTCTCTAAACGCGCGTGTATTATTGTCGCCATAATCACATTAGCCTCTCATCTCTTTACGCTAAAGTTAATTAAGAAGGTTTCCAGGAAATCCGATAATGCTTTGACATAATTACGCGTATAATAAAGGAAGCTAAGTTGCGTCATATTTTTTTAAATTATGCACTCGCGAAACCGTGAGCGAGGGGTCTTAACGATCAAACTTCATTATGCAAATATTGCTTTTATAAGATTTTTGCCAATTACATTAGAGATTTTAAGACTAATGCGATTATAGTGACAGTTTATGATTTTATTAAATTAATCGCTCTACCGAATACTAACGTTTCATGTAATTTAAATTCTAATTCAGGTCAAATTCTATTGTTAGCGAGTCTTGAAGACATAGCAGATATTTTAATTTGATTTATTTGAAAGTAAAGCTCATTTTTATGAAATTTTATTAGATTTCTATCGCAGTTTTAACATTTTTTAAATTTGTTTTTTATATGGTATAACGTCTAATAAAGACGATACTATCCCAAATAGAAAATT
Organism: Eupelmus urozonus; assembly: GCA_900480035.1. Taxonomy (NCBI): domain Eukaryota; kingdom Metazoa; phylum Arthropoda; class Insecta; order Hymenoptera; family Eupelmidae; genus Eupelmus; species Eupelmus urozonus. The sequence goes on from UELX01000932.1 coordinate 49,411, forward strand.
AAATAGCTAAGTCTAGTGATTCCAATTTTGTTAGTCCCTAATTAGAGCTAAGTAAGTACCACAATTAGATGAATAATTAGGCAACTTACAAACAGAGGTCAAAGTGTGCGGGAAAGGGATTGCATTGAAGCTTTGGGGATCGATTTCTGATGTTTAAAGAAGTTCCAACCTTTAGTTCTATCAAATAAGCGCTTATTTCCGAAAAATAATAGCTGTATGTGTGTATCTAATCTTTTAATGAACTACTGATAAATAACTTCGTTTTTAGGTTACATAAATCGATCCTCAGGGCCTCTCTGGTATCATTTTCCTACCTGCACACTCACACATTTTTATACTTTGATTCTAAATTAAATTAGTTTTAATAGCAAATTTTAAATATTCCATTATTCAGTACATTTTCTAACAGATGAAAGTACTTGGAACTTTTATAAATCAACTAAAATAGTAAATATTGCAGTTTCTTTACACCTAAATTATTTCAGAAAAACTATCCAAAATGAATTATCATCCTCTAACTTACGAAATTAATTTACGAACACTATGCCTCTTGCCTTTGACACATAAATTATCCATAAAATTTATAAATAATAGAGAATCATGGCATTCAGATTACCCTCGATCATTACGAGTTATGCAGCAGAGATGAAATGCCCGGAACGCAATTCATTAAACTTATTAACAAATACAGCACGAAGTTACCTCTAGCACGCTAAATAATTTCCACGTCAACCGGCAACTCGAGGAAATTCATCCCGGTTTCGACTTTCCATTTCGAAACCAAGCGTTTCTCCTTTGTCGAAAAGACGCGCGGGGGATGATGAGAATCGCGGAATACAGTTTCACGCCGTGCGCGCGCGCGTTTTTTCAATTATTGCGTGGCATAGAAAAAACGAGGAGAAGAAGACCATTCGAAAATTAGAACGTGGCCTCGGGCTCCGTGCTTGGGATTTATAAAAAAAAAAAGTGGAGTGGAGAAAAATGTCAATGACAGAGATGGGAAGCGAGGATGAAAATAGAGCTGTTGGCGGTATATTGCGGAATCGCACTGAAATCGTTGATATTAATTTTTGCTCGGCACGATTTTTTTTTGTACTTCGTTCCTATTTCCAAAAAAATTCCTTTGAGGCTTGGTTTTTCCTCATTATTTCGATTTTGTGACCCACTTTTCGCGAGCGGGCTAAAAATGTTCGTTTGAAAAAGTAATGTTTAAAAGTGCACTTTTAATCCTATGGACTACAGATAATTTTGGATAAATAGTATTGATCACTGGAGCGATTTTTATAAAATGCGAATTGCTATGGCAAATAGATACATTTGGATAGCCGGTTATCTGTATATTGCACTGAACGGATTATAAAATACGTTTCTTGCACTCAATTCTTCATTTGCGCGAGATATTTTATAAAATCGCTTTAGTAATAAATATTTATCTAACTTTATTGCTTGAAATTCAATAAACTATATCACCTTATTGTAAATAGCTACATACAATAACTTTTGCTGGAGATAATTTTAAATAAAAATTGAAAATAAATTAAATGTTGTTACAAACTTTATTTATAACAATAAAATCGGTTTATGATAGTGCGATTCTTTTCTTTGTAACAGAACGAAAGAAAAAAGCAATAAGCAAAAAGCTGGAAACTCCGACAGGAAAAGGACATCAAAGCGGAAAACGGCATAAAACGCATGCGTTGGCAAGCATACATGACGGTAGCATACACTGAGAGATAAAGGATATACATAGAACTATCCAGATGTAATAAATTAGTTTTTTCATTTGACGTTTTATACTCTTCGATCAAGTGCGAATATTCTCATACGACTTTTATTTTTATTATCTTCTCGATATTCCAATTCGTACCTTTGTAATAGTAAAATTTTAAATTTTGTTAAAACTCTTTAGAAACGGTAGTAAAGGCGATAGAAGTTTGAATCACGATTTTAGTACAAGGCGTGTAGGTGTACGCGTGTAGCGGCTTATCTAAGGGATATATTTTAATGAATATAGGTTTTTAAATGATTGACAACTTATATTTGTACATCTTATAAAAAATTTTAAGATGGAAAAAACTTTTAAAAATTCTTTTTTTCTTTCTTTGACCGTATCATACTTTTGATACTTGTGGATTACGTGGTTTTAAGTCATTAATTGCTTACTTTGATATTACTTAAAGAAATCTGCAATCTGGAGATTATACAAAGTTCAATATGAAATTGATTGGACTCAGCTTTGATATAAATTTAAAAACAAGTAAAACTTAAAAAAACAACACTTCTTAAAGCCAATCCGTCAATTCAACAGCAATAAAGTACATGTTAACATTTTATATTAATATTTTATAAATGGTTATTATTCAGAGAACTTATTGATATTATCATATTGAATCTTATCATAAAATTGTAATATTTAATAATAATGATTATTTATTTATGTTTCAGGTAAGCAAATGAAGTTGGTTAACATTACTCAATCTATGTTCATGAAAGTAGTAAGTAGTAGTTTAGAACACTTTTATGAACACTTTAACAACTATTACAAAATTAAATTAGCCATAATTGTACTACAAACATGCTTTTAATTTCTGTATTAACACTAAGCAAATTGCATTACACAAAATACACATAACTTAAACTTTTAGTTCCTCAGACTAAAATTAAATTAGTTATATTTTTAAAATTCAACTCTCAAAGTACCACTTCTTCTACGCAGATCAATAGATTCTGTTAAAAAAAATGTCAATTTGCACTAATATCAAAATCGTTCTTGAGGAACACCCACCATCGCAACCGTATTCCTCTGCAAAAAGAAGTCGATGATCGAAAGTGACATCTATATCTTGCCTCCGCCGTCACCCCTCCCCCCATCGCCCCTCCTCAAGAACTGAAAAATATCGCTCGAAAACATTTAAAGTCTCCCTGAAAAGCTCTTCCACTTTTTTCCATTCGCAACATTAATAACGCATCGAGCATCGCGAGACGCGGTAGAAAAAGGCAAAAAAAAATCATCAATGCGCGCGGGCGCTTCATCTATATCAATTCATCTACGGCCCGTCCATCCGTCAGCTCACTTTTGAAATCCTCCCTCCGCTAAAAGCTCGTTTCTCTGATAAAGCGGGGGCGCGGGCGCGGATCGCCCGGGGCGCCGGCGACGACGAAGATGAAGTCACTGTTGACTCTTCGAATGGTAGTTCGCATCCTCCCCCTTCGTCTTTTACTTTTTCTCTTTATATTCCACCGCGTGTATATATCCTGCGGACGCGAGCGCGCGCGCTTTCTCCTTTTTCTTCTGCGCGCTGCGCAGAGAGCCGGCTCTTTGTATTCTCTCCCTCGACCGCGCGCGTACGGCTCTTTGCTTTTCCACGCTTCGAAAGAAAAATAATCTTCTTTTGGCACTAGTCGGGCTCGCTTATGAGAGAAGCGATGGGAATGTTTATTAATCGAGTTACATTAATTTACGATGCGATGGCTTTGGCGGAGTCTGGATTCGGCTTTTTTGGCTTCGTTCTTGTTGGATTTTCTACTTAGCTGAAATAATTTCTTGATACGTGAAGTTTTTTTCGCAAGGGTATACAGCTTTAGGGTACTTCTGTTGGAGTGGTTTGTATTAAGAAGGTAAATATTGTTTAGATAAACTGCTGTTCATCTGATTATGATGTGAAACACGCTGAAGTATCTAATCAATAAGGTTGGAAGAAAAAATTTAATAGCTTTCGCAAAACTCTTTCAAAATGTATCGTACTTTTGGGATGCTATTTTTCATTGAATTACTTTTTCTAATTTGTTTCAATTATATCTGACAAAAACGTTAAAAGGGGCAGTCCAGCCTTACAAAATCAATAGTTTAAAAATGTACGGATCTCTATACTAATTTTCATTAGAGAAAACCGATCTTCGATCCTTGGTAAACCAAATAGCTTCAACGAACAGACTAAGACATCATTTTTACGCTCCGCGCGATAATAATCCATGAAATTGAAGTAGTAATTCGATCTGCTATCACGGGATCGTCTATCCCGGAGACCATTTCGAAATGGGCGCAAAAAATTCAGGCGCTCAATCATCCTCATCCGCCGGCCCCGGCAAATCCAATAATACTTCACAGTATTAATTTATCAAAGAACGATCCTATCCACCGTCTGTACCACAAGAATAGCCGCCCGACCGCCCGATGCTTATCCGCCAGAATAAACGTTATCACTCCATCCGATCGGCCGGCTCTCGCCTAACAAAAATAATTCCTCGTCGCGTAATAACACTCAGCGCGAGAGCCGCTTCTTTTCCCCCATACACGCTTACAACCGATCCCGGAAAAAGCGAGCCTGCTCTGCGCTGCCCGTCACGTCCGCCGAAATCGCCAATCTCATTACCGCGAGTCCCGTCATTCGTCTCCCTTGCTCGCCTTTCTTTTTTTCCATCCCCGCGCGCGTCTTTTCGGGAAAGCAAGAGAAAGAGGAAAGTCCGCGTATATCCCGAAGCGATAAAAGAATCGAGAGGATTGCCCGCGGCGCATACGTAAGAGACTACTGCGGGCCGTTTGTCTTTCTTCCTCGTCCGCCCCCTCTCATCGGGGCGCGCTCTCATCCGGCATGCCAAGTATCGCAGGAATCCCCCAAGGTTATGCGACGAGGCTTCGACAGAGCTGGAGTCTGTCTTCATCGGCGCCGAAGCTCTACGAATTTACGTATATACGTGCGTGCGCGTCTCTTCATTTTCTCTGCCCCCCCTCCTCCGGTCCCCATAAATCTTCCGTAATTTGGAGAAAATTAAAGGCTTAATGCGGAGGTATCTGGGCGATGGACTGCCTTTCCGGAATGACGAATCAGCCGGGCGGTAAAAGTGGAGCGCGTGGGGGCTGGAAATTTTTGTGTTGTTGTTATACGCCCGCCGAGTGAGGTCAGCTGCGCGTGTGTCCGGAGTTATGGCTGTTTATGAAAAGAGTCGTAAAACCGCGAATAAATAGAGAATCGTAAAGTTGATCCTTGTGGAAGTAATGCGTGGGATGCGTCCCTTCCTTCTCTGTATAAAGTTCTCCGGGCATAAAAATGTCGTCTACCCGCCACACCGGGTCAGCGGGATAAATTTTTGAAATACTAATCTATCGGCTGTGTCACGAACGATGAATAATTGCTTTAAACTTCTTCTTTATTCTGTTGTCAGTTTATTTGCTTGGATTATAAATATTATAATACAAAGATGCAGAGACTTATTTATCAGTTAAATCTATTAGAAAAAAGTAAATAGGATTAAAGCAGAATGTTGGGAAAATTAAAATGCAATTAAGTGCAGTAATAAAAATAACGGATAAACGTTTTCAAGTTTTGAAAATTTAACATTAATTCGATCTTTTAAAAATACAATAAAAACTATTTAAAGAATGTTCAGCTTCGTCCCTGAAGTTGAGGAATTGAGGATTGAATCAAGAAAGCTAAATGGAAATACTCTGGCATTTTGCCAATAAGGGTCCGTTTATTTCGTTCTCGACGGAGTAAAATTCTGCACTCTAATGAGATTTACTGTTCCTAGAATGTAAATTTATTGTTCAAATAGTATTTTTTATTTTTCCAATGATTAAAACTATTGACAATCAATTGCAAAAATTTTATATGAAGTATTTGACTCTCAGTGAATGCATGTAAAAGAAGTTAGCAAAGATTCTTTTAAATCATCAATTACGAGATAATAACCAAATTAACTCAAGTTCACTTTTCTCATCTACCACAATATTATCAACTACATCAAACTTATCCAAAAATAAATTCCATCAAAAAAGTAGCTGTTACACAAGCCGTTATAAAATCAATCCAAGCATCCGAACCGACGGCTCATCAATACAGCACAGGAAAGGAAGGTAATCCTCATCGTTGCTTAGCGTCTCGCGGCCTGACATCGATTCCCCGAGCTGGCTGCGCGATTTCTCCATCTCGCTTTTATTTCCCCGAGAAGATACCGAACTGTCGTCGGGCCGGTAATCTTATTCCAGGCGGCTGCCACGCCGAGTAACCGAATAACCGAGCCCTGGACATCGAGCCTCGATCTCCAGATTGCCCCGGCTATAATTTCCCCGACAGACGTTCGCTCTTCTTCGAAAGTGGCGGTGAGCCCTTTCGCTGACGTGGCGAAAATCGCGCCCTTACGGCTCTCTCTCTCTCTCTCTCTCTGCCAGCCTCGCCCCCCGACCACCTTGTTCGAAATAAGCAATGGCGAGCGAAAATACATTTCGTGGTGGCCATTACGTATTCCGAGGGTATTGGATCCGAAAGGCGGAGTGGCGCTGGCTGGAAGCGGGAGAGTCGAGATTAAGATCAAGGCGGTGTTCTGGCACTCGCTACGGTGTTTAAAGCAATTTTCTGGAGTCGACAGATTTTTATTGTTTTTGGGTGGAAGTTAGTGCTTTGTACCTGGTTGAAAATGGCAAATGGCTGGAACAGGTTGGGTTGCGCGTTAGATTTGAGGTTTGTTTGAGCAGATGAAGAATTGTTGTTTTATGCGAAGTTTTAAAGAAAAATAGTAAAAGTTATAAAAGTTAAAAAGAATAAAATAATATTTGATAACACTTGTTTTAGACTTTTGAATCTACCGCAAGTATATAATTGAAAAGTATGTATTAAAGGGATAAGGCAAAATCACAATAATTTTAAGGTTGACAAGAGATTGTAGATATGTTTAAATAGGATTAATGTAGATTGTGAATTATTCACGGAATATCATTATGAATCATGAATCGATGCAATGTATCGGTCACTGCGGATAGCGAGTTTTTATTAAAGAATATGTAATATA
>UELX01000933.1:0-56167 GCA_900480035.1 Eupelmus urozonus
GCCCCCCCCCCCCCCTGGACTAGCATCAAGCCAAAGTCGCTCGTTAATCAGGCCCAAGTTTTCCGGCGATCGCGCGCGGCTCTCTCCCTCGCTCTCCCGATGATCGTCGATCTCTCGTGGCTCTGCAGTGTTTACCGCGCGCCGCGGTTTTCCCCTAATTAATGCCAGTTGCGCAAGTTGCGCGCGGGAGGAGAGAGAGAGAGCAGGGCGCAAAGTCGCGAAGCGCGCGCCATCCATCCTCGGCCGGGCGAAGCACTGCCGAGCTCGGTTGGGGCCGAGGCGCTCGCTACCGTCTTTTTAATCGACCAGGCGCGAGCGGCGACGTTGGCTGAGAGGCTGGATTTTTAGGGAGTTTTTGGGAGTGTGAATATAATTATTTTGGATTATTGTTAATTTTGAGAGGATGTAAAAAAGTTTTATCGAAATGCAAGTGAGACTGAATTTTTTACATTGAGTACTTCGTGTAAGAGAAGTTTGAAAATTCGCATTTTGAAAAACATTAACAGCTTTTAGTATTTCAACCAACTCCACCTGCTTAAACCATTACCATCAATGCAATGCATTGCATTGCGATAGTTTTTCCAGCCAAGAAATAACTTCAGTTTACATGTTCCATTAACAAGCAATGCATACTTAATCATCCCAAAGCCCATTCCAGTTAAGCAATCCTCCAGGCAATTCCACCGATCCCCAAATTCACCTCAAAAAGCCGTAACAACCTCGACCCATCACTCCATAAAAAATTTCTCCGCTCTTAACCCACTTGCTCCCTCTACATCCGAATCCAGCGCGAACAATAATATCTTACTATTTTACATCTCCGAAAAGGCTGGGAGCGTGGAATGAAAAATTTTGTACCACTCAGGACAAAGTGGCCGCGATAAATTTGCCTCGCTGCGATCAAATATGAACGAGCTACGCGCTGGGAGAGAGAGCTTACTCGTATAACGATGTATGTAAAATTAAGTCGCGCTCTCTGGCAGCGTCCCTGCGAATCGGCCCGGAGCGCAAGTGACAAATGAGGCGGACCGGCCAGTGACAGGCAGCGCGCCAGTTTGACCGAGAGACTTGGCTGAGAGCGTAGAGAGTTAGAGGAAAGAATTTGGGAGGGGTGATGGGGAATTGCTGGTTGGAGTTTGGTGTGGAGATAGTGGATGTTTGGGAGTGTTTTTTTAGTTATTGGAAGATTGGTGGTGAGAGATTTAATTAGGCTGATTTAGTGAGGAGACGGTGTGGGTTTGATGAAGAATATTATCTGGAATAAGTTATGTTTTTAATTATCCAATAACTCTGTTGATTTAAATAACCCGATCATTCCGAAATTAAATAACCCCATCAATATTAATACGGATAAATTCATTGAAAGAAGCATTCCCTGAATTATTCATTATTTTATTAACATAAATTATTAATGGTTGTTAAATTATTATATTACTATTCAATATTATAATGCGGCTAAAGAAAATTAAAATGTATTAATTACACGTTTTGAATATACCGCCCAACAGTAAAATGTAAATAAAACATTATTTCCGATAAAAAATTTATTTTGTAATTAAGCCCATATTTTTGTATTACATTGCATTGAAAATCGCTCCCGGTAATATTTACGAAACAACATCATTCTGTTAATATTTATAAAATCCACAAAAAAATATAATTTCTCATTAATACCCACCACCCAACAACATTATCCCAGAAAACAAAACACATCCACTTGTCCAAACTCAATCAACCTAATAAATTAAAACTCGTCTTTCCACTTGTCGCTCCAATCTGCGCTAGCTAAAACCAACTCGTCCGAGGAATTCGCAAAGTCCAGCCTCTTGACAGCCCATTGATATGAGCATTTGTCGGGCCTAAAGCGAGGCAGTCGTCGCAGGCGGCTTTAATAATAGTCGCGCGAACAAAGTTAAAAATAGTTGGGCCGGGAGATAGCGCGGTGAAAAAGTATGAGGCATGCCTCCTCATCTCTCAAGGAAATCGCGTGCGTGCGAGAAGAGGAGTCGCATAATAGTAAAAGCTCTATTTTCTCCCCCTCACAATCTCATTGCAGAGAGGAAAAGACTGACGTCGCTATTTCTCCCTCTCTCGCTTCTTTCCCACATGCATACTTTATTCCCACCTCTTTTTTTTCTTTGACGCTTTTTTACGTTTCGTACGTGCTTTATCATGCCGCGTCTCTTTATCTGGTATTTCTCTTCTTTGTAGTTAAAAAATAATTTCGCCTGATTATGATGTACGATGGTTGGATAAATAAGTGAAATAATAAACCTTGCTTAAATTCAGAGTCTCAAACAGTGTTTCAATATATCCCTTCTTTCAAATCTCGCAACACTCATGAAATATCTCGATAAACTTCTTACACCCCCCAAAAGATACATATTAATATCCCACCAGCGCGAAGGGTTACACTAACCCCATCAGCCACTCTATAAAGCTTATCACCTTTACATCAATAAGAAGCTGTTAGTCTTAGGATAATCGCCTTATCCTCGCGCCAAAGCAAATTTCCACCCCCACTTTCTTCCTCTCCATCCGGCTAGTCTCAGAGATAAAAGACGCACGCGAGACGCTCCTTTACGCGTGTCCTCCTTGTCGGAAAAAAGTGAGTGCGAGAGAGGAGGAGAGAAGCCGCACACGGCGAGAAAGAGAAATTATTAATCTTTCGCCTCGGATGGAGGCGGGGGAGGGTCAAAAGGCTGCGCGACAGAAGAAACTCGCGCACGCGACGTCGCGGGGATAGAGTTGATGGAAAGACGCGGAAAATTGCTAGCTCGCTGCAGGCTGCAAAATGGAAAAAAAGCCGAGGGAGAGTTTGTCCGGGTAAGATTATCAAGAGTAAAGAGGAAAATTACGGGGGAGGGACGCTGGGAGAGGAAAGAGACTTGTTTTGAATGTTCGCTTTTTTTTTTGTTAAAGTGAGAAGTGGGTGTTGGATGGGAATTGGAGAGTTTTTGATGTTTGATTGTGAGGTTATTAATGTGTTTTTGAGTTGCGAAAATTATAAAAGTCAGAGGGGATACATAAATATTTTGTTAATTGTAAAGGGATATTTAAAATATTGTGTTAATTTTAAAATATTCATTATACTTATAGTATTTTACACTTTAAAAAAAAAACTAAAGCAATATTAAAAATAATTCTTAATTATATTTCTATACCCTTTAATACCGGATTTATAAAAATGTAATAAGAAAGCATAAAGAAATGAAAATTTATTTTTGAAGCACTCAATGTAAATTAAAAAAAGGATTTTGTTTCAAGACGTAAATGGGAGAAAATGAAAAAATTTTATTATAACTTGATTTTTAAAAATTTTTCCAGGAAATAATATTTTTATAAATTCAAATTTCCTCGCTATCATCAATTACATAATTGCAAATTTTCCCATGCAAGCCATCCAGCTTAACATTACAAAATCTCAAAATTTACCTTCAATCCCAACTACATTAAAAACATTCAACCGTTCCTATTTATTCATAGCAAACCTAATTTCAGTCACCAAAAGAAAAAAAAAAAAGAATATGATCCGAAACCAAAAGAAAGCCTCCCTAAACAAAACTCTCTCCCCGTATCTCTCCGTCTCTCTCCCTATCAAACAGCGCTCTCGGCTCCTGCACACACGCAGAGAGCCAGCTAGCGAGCGAGCGAGCGAGAAAGAGATAGCCATCGCGAGCGCGCAACAGTCGTCGCGCGTTGGCGCCCCGCCTCCGGCGCGATTGGCTCGGCGGCGGGGGTGGGGGCACCCAGCGAGGACTCTGCTGCGCGCGCGCGGCCTTTCAAAGTGTCCGGGAGGAGAGAGAGAGAGAAAGACGGAGATAGAGAGAGAGAGAGAGCGAAAGAGAGAGAGAGAGAGAGAGAGAGCGAGCGCGCGAGCCGGGCTGCTGCCGCTGCTGCTTCAGTTGTGTCAAGCTAGGCGATCGAGTAGGACGCTCTTCTCTCGCAGCGAGCGCGCGCGAGTCCTCTCCACACTTACACACACACGGTTCTCGCACCGCTGCTCTCCTTCTCTCTTCTCTCTTCTCTCTCTCCTTCTCTCTTTCTCTCTCTCTCCTCTCTCTCCTCTCTTTCTCTCTGCCCCCCTGCCTCTCTCTCCTCCACCTGCTCCCCCCGGTCATTCACATACACACACGATCTGTGCCACCCCACTTTCCTGGCTCTCTCGTCCTTCCTTTCCTTCCCTCCGCCGCCAGCTGCCCAGTATACGGACGCGCGCGTAACCGCGGGCACGTGGGGGACACTTGGATATACGCAATCGAGAAGAGCGTCGCCAGTTAGATCGTCCTGGTCATTGTACATACGTATACACACAGAGACGACGAGTATATCGCGGCGCCGGTCCCGCCTCCTCAGAAGCAAGAACGAAACCGCTCTGGCCTCAACGACAGATCCGCGCGCAACAAGCTTCGCTTCCCGTCCGCTCAGCTGTAGATAGACACCAGGTCGGACGCACCAGAGGAACGAAGGAGCGATATATATATAGTCTAGAAGAGATTAGAAATTAGCGCGCGCAGCTGAGAAGGAGAGAGTGAGAGAGAGAGACAGTCCGACGCAACTCGTCCTCCATCTACTTTGGACACTCGATCGATCTCTCGCTCTCGCTCCCTGAGAGATCCAGCTAAGAAAGTTGAGACGCCGGAGCCGGAGGATCGACTGTATAAAGATCTCCGTGACCTTTTTTCTATGAGTGAAAAGGCACGTACATTAGTATAATTAAGGGAAAAAAAACTGATATATACATAAATATATATATATATTGTTGTTGAAGAGATTATTTAAAGGGACGAGCGCGAGTCGGTAATCGCGTCGTTGTTACACGTCTAAGACTAGGTTTTAAATGTACTGTACAAAAAGAAAAAGGTAAGCGGGGGAGAAGCCGCCAAGGCGAGAGAAACGCGTCAAGACAATCAAGTCCAGTAGCTAAGCGAAGTGGGTCGAGTGGCCGAAGTCGTCAAGAGTAAGCCGAGAGAAGAAGTTGAAGAAGTAGAAGAAGTAGAAGAAGAAGAAGAACAATCAAGAAAGGAGAGAGAAGACCCTACAATCATACATATATAGGCGAGAATACAATCGACTTAACAAAATCTTGTGATCCAGGCAGCCTCTTCGTATTATTTTTCCCCAACAAATATAAAATACGTGTTGTAACGGCAATCAATCTATATACATATATTTACTTATACACCTTACGAACTTATATACATATTGATATATATTATATATATATAAGGCCGCGAGCCTCGATTTATATATAAACGGAACACGCAAGCATATCTCTTCCAAGCACAATCAAAAATCTCTCAACTCAAGTGTCTCTTTATACATATATACATATACATAAATATAGATATATTTCAAAAGCCCCCTGCGGCCGACAATCGTTTCTCTTGACCGATCGGCAAGTGACAATCATCGTCGTATAACACAATCGTATCGCTAGTCTATTACCTCTTCTTACCGTAAGCTCGAGGAAGCACGCGCTGCAGTCCCCCCTCTTCGCACATCGCAGCAGAGAGGCAGCTTCGTCCTTCCTCTCTCCCCCACCTCTGTGTGTCTCGCCGCATCCACGCACGCCGCATCGATGTTACACGCTGCAATCTGCCCCACTACTCGTTGACCTACGTCGTTTCAATTAACAAGCACCCGCGCAACGGAAAAAGCACATCGGCTCTCCTCGTGGCTCCGGATGAAGAAGCCCAGCGGAGCCGCGCGATAATCAACAGGCAGTCGAATCCTCAAGACTGAGCCGAGAAGCCAGTGGTCCGCCGAGTCCCAGCAGGAGAGACAGGCCCGGCTAACTGCTCAAGGCCGGCAAGCTGTGGTGGTCCGGCGAGGCAGCGTTCGGTGGCGGCGTCCGCTTCCACTGGCAGCAGGCCCACCATCACCAGGAGCCACACCTCTGGCAGCAGTTCGCCAGCAAGACCAGCTGCTACTCGAGCTACGAGAACTCGAGCGCAGGCAAACAGCAGCAGCAGCAGCAGCAGGCTGCTAGCAAGGTGGTGAGCGTAGGCAGCCGTTGCACGGCGAGCACAGCCGCGGCAGCAGCGCTCCTAGGTGGTGTCGAGGCCGCCGCCCGGGCCGCAGCCGTAGCGGCAGCCTGTGCCGCCTCAGCAGGCCACGCCACCACGTATTTTCACTCGTACTCGTTCGTGCCGGCGGCCGGCGGCGGCGGCGGAGCAGGAGGCGGCGGCGCGGCAGCGGCCCATCAGGCCCAGGTGCCCCAGGCGGCGGTCACAGCTGCGGCCCAGCAGCACCACGTCAATCCTGCGGCAGCGGCGGCGGCCTTCGGCCAGTTGGCACTAGCCAATCACCACCACCAGCAGCACCACCAGCCGCACCATCAGCACCACCAGCACCACCAGCACCACCACCACCAGCACCACCAGGCCTGCACTCTGGCCTGCAGTTGTGCCTGCAGCTGCACGGCTAGTATTGTATCGGCGGCTGCGGCTGCCACAGCCGCCGCTGCGGCGAACCAGCAGCAGCAGCAGCAGCAGCAGAGCCACCAGCTCGCGGCCACTCATCACCTGGCTTACGCGGCCGCGGCGCATCATCAGCACAGAGCCGCGACTCTGGGTACCGCAGCAGCGGCCACCGCCACCGTGCTACTCCAGCCGGTCGACCGCATCAAGGACACCATGGTGAGATACTGAGATAACTAACTTTTTACTAGGCTTTGTCTTTTCTCTCTCTGTCTCTGTCTCTGTCTGTCTGTTGTTTGTTATTTCTCATTGGTTTCAAGGCTGTTGACTTGACAGGTTGCTATGAGGTCTGGCAGGGTTGGACAACTTTTTAACCTGGGCCAGTTTAGGTTGTAGGTTGTCACACAAATGTCAAAGTTTTTCGCTCAAATAGCTTGATTCTAATAATAATTTAACGTTATTGGTTGTACAGAATTGGTTTCCGATGCAATATTATTACCAATAATGGTTTAATAATAAACCTTTAGAAGATGATAATTTTTATAGCACGTAAATTATTAGACTATAAAAATTTCGCTGCAATAAAATAAAATGCAAGGTACTTTATGGATTTTAATAAATTTTTTGAGCTACCTTGCATTTCTATATTAAATAATTTTTTTTTAAATATAAATAAGTTTAAACTTATAAAAATAAATATGAAAGTATTGGTTAACTTATTTATAGGAAGTTCAATATGAAATAAAATTAGTTCAAGTTTTTTTATTTTAGATGAAAATTAATCAAATAACATTTTATTAAGTTTTTAAAAAATTTATTTAGCAGAATGTAGTGGATTATTTTTTTTAGATAATATTAATTGTTTCTTAAAGCAAGGCAAAACAATATTTTATTACATGAATATTAAAATAACATAATTAACCAAACCGTCTGTCAAAGTAACATTGAATAAACAACTCCATGCAACAAAAAAGGTTATATTTACTTAACCGGAAAGGTGGGCATGGGAATCAAAAAAGTGATCGATTCACATCACACATTGAAGCGTAACTTTTGTCATACATCATATTTCGTTTTGAATGGTATTAAATTTACATTAAAACTTCAATAAAGAATATTAATGTCGCTAAACGCACCTGTGGTCGATGGAAAATAAAAATTACTTACTCTAACCAATACCCCACTGTAGAAATACTAACAAAATATAAAATTTCAAAATAATACAGAACGAAAAATCGTTCGTAAAAAAAAGATCGTTAGGAGCCTCAGGCCCTCACACTCGGCCTCCATTCACACTGACAACAACCCCAATCGAGCCTCTCCATCCAATCGAGAAAAAAAAAGGACTCCGCTTTCAATAAGCCCAACATCAACTCCACGACTACTCAGCGGGCAAGCAAAACAAAAAGCGTAAACAAGCCAATGAGCCAGCTGGCACACTCGAAGAAAACCCCTCCGACAACACCTCGAAACAATCAAGCGGCCTCGGCGCTAACGAGAAACGTCCTTGTTACGGATTTGCCAGGGCGCAATCCGTAGCCGGCAATGAATTACTCAGCGGCGTTTGCCGTGTAAACAGGAGGCGATTCGCGCGCGCGCGTCGCCCTCTTTAAACCCCCCCGCAACTCTTCCGCTTGTCTACCGTACATCAACTTTAATCCTCCAATAATGGACTATCGATACACCGTTGGCCTGCTGCAGCCCTTTTTTACTCAGGCCGGGGGGCGTGTAAATATTCATAGTGTTCTTTTATTTTTAAAGTGGCTATCTAAGGTTACACGGGGTGTATTTTTTCCTGTTGGTTGGTGCGATCGCGGGAAGGTTTGAACGCGTGGGTGTTGGCGGAGGAAATTGCTTTTTTCAATCGCTTTTTTTTTTCATTTTTGAACGTGGGATTTTATTGTGCGCTGCAGTGTGTGGATTATGAAATTGCGTTAATGTTTGGTGGGATGATACTTTTAATAGAATTATATGCGCTGACAATTATTATTTTTTCTATGTGCATTTTTTGTACGATGATAATTTCTTATTAAAATGTAGCATGCTTGATACATACAAAAACTTTCAAATGCGAAAAAAAGTTTTACCTTTACCTGTATCTTGATTGAAAGTAATGTATTTTTATTATTATGCGCGTAATTGATACATCAAAGATACATTTTCTAGTCGCGGTAAATTTATACTGTATTGATAAAAATTTATGGTCAGACATACGCATTATTAAATCAAACGCAGAATAGCATTCGTACTGGTATATAGATTCAGAAAACGTGACACATATAAAACACATTTCCAGCATCTTTACCTTAATTTGACATTAATGGCCAAACCATCTTACCTGCTTTTGCTTTATCAAATAAACAAGGAAAATATCAAAACTATACATTTTAATAACAAATTGATTAACTAAAAGAGTCAATGTACTTCTCTTCCCAACCAATACACAAAAAAACAAAAATAACACAATCCACACAACAAAGCAGTCCCAAATCCTCCCATTTAATTACCACCAACCCCCTATTTTCGCGACAAGCGACCCACATTACGAACTGCCCGTTCGCGTGCCGATCAAGCCTCCCCAAAAAAAACAACATAGAGAGAAAGAAGACACGCACGTACGCGTATAGGTAAGGGCGTAGCAGCAGCGGGGGTGCTAGCTTGCGCTCTCTCACATAAGTCAGCGTAGCCGGGCCCGTATATCTTGTCGGGTTACCGGCGACCCTTCATTTCCGGAAAGTCGCGCGCGCGCGCCTGCCCCCGCTCGAAAATCGCTCCCTCTTGTCCCATTTCCATCGCAATCTTCTACATCTCTACATCGAACTTTTCGTCTATATCTCTCGACTTTCTCTCTGACTTTTTCTCTTTATGGGCCGAGGCGCGCATTATCATTTTATCTCCGGACTGTATACGCCGGGGGTCATTGCTTTTTGGCGAGAGCCAAGCTGTTTGTTGTTTTAATGCGATCACTTACAGTTGGCGAGGTTTCAGCGTGGGAGTGCGTGAATCTTGAGGGTAGAGTTGAGGGTGGTTAAGTGTGTCAGTGGAGTTTGGGTTGATGTGGGTGTTAGTTTTGGGAAATTATAACGTCGATGACGTTAGGTAGAGATTTATGAATTTCGTTACTGAAAATTGTGTGATTTAATAATGTAGAGAAGAGCTGTGTTGTAACATGCGGGTCCTTGTTATAAAAGTTTATAAAATATGTTTTCTTCGTGAATGTAAATACGTAACAATACCATGTCTCATTAAACTTGACATGGGTCTTCGTTAACATTCTAAATTTTATGTCTGACAAGATATATCAATCTTTTTATAATAGTTAATCATGGTTACATATTCTTTTTTACATTATTTTAATTTCCGATATTCGTTATTACTGTCGTCAAAAATTTGATCAGCCATAATTACAATGAACATGCAAAAAATTTTTTTTTAGTCTTTTTTCATACAATGGTTCTAACAAGCAGTCTAATATTATCTGATATTATATTTACTTGAGCCAGATTTATTACTTTTCTTGTATAAAAAGTCATAATTTGTATAGATAACTGTTTATAAATTTAGCCTTCCGAAATATTTGAGCTTTCTTCTCTATCTTTTAGCAATTTCGAAATCTGAATTCATTTTCATGATAATTTTAATTATGGTTATTCTTACGGTCTCAACAACAGCACACTCACCAATCAAAATCCATTTCCGAAACCCATCAAAACACCCCAAACTCCCAACCAAAAACCCACCCCACCTCTTAAAAATCACAATGCCACCTACCTCAAATCAAGCCAATCCCCACAGTTACATCTCCCACCTTCCCCAGCACCAAACGCCAGACGGCAGCGCGTATCCAGAAATGAAAACGGACGTAAACTCGGAGAAATTGCGCTTAGCCCGCGCGCGCAGCGCAAGACCGCAGAGAGCGTGGGAGGAGGCCGCCGGAGCAAAATCAGTCGGGCGCTCGCTGAACGAGAGAGGAAAAGTGACGGGCGCACAATGAGGCTGCACGCTAGGGAAAGACGGAACGCGCTCGGGGAACTCGGGCAGCGCTTGCCAGGGTTCGTTGTTCTAAATTTTGTTTGGCTCTTTTGGGAAGCAAGATAAATAAGCGTAATAGCTGGCGTGCTCGGCTCTTTTCCCGCTGCTTCCGGGACGATGCTGGGAATTTTGGAATTGGGGCTGCTGAAAATAAGATTTGGGCAGTTTGGGTGATGATTCGAGAAGGTTTTTGCTTTGTGAGTACTCTTTTTGGTTTTTCGGTTAAAGGAGTAAGAGTGCTAGTTTTGTTAATTACGTTGGCTTACTAGAGCCTGCAGTTAGTTGGAGGGGCAAAAAATAAATTTTTTAACCGCTAAAGGCAAAGTCGTTTTTTAGCGGAGAAATACACAAGGCATCGTTAAAATTTTCCCGGGGAGAGGTATACTATATTTTTAAATCATTTAACGTGTATTATATTTCCAGCGAGCTTTGTGCGTTCATTTAAAAAAATATATGAAGGAAACAAGTTAAAGCTAGACACAGAGCGAGCGTAGCGGGCTGGGGATAGGCAGAAAAATGAAAAAGTGAAAAAAGGTAGTGAGAGTGAGGGAGGGAGCGAGGAAGATAGTGCTTGTGTGCAGGTAGAGAGAAAGAAAATTAGGGATGTAATAAAGGGAAAAAAAGAGGAAAAATGAGAAAAGAAGAACTGGCGGAGTGCTGGAAACGCGAACTCGAAAAAAGGGAAAAATGGCACAAGGGAGCGGCGAGAGGTAGAGAGGAGGGCAAAAGTAACGCAGCAGAATAACTGCCTCGGATATAGTATTTTAAATTTACGAAAAGTTTATAAAACGCGGAAAAACGATTATGATACGGGAAAGTAATTTAATAGCGCGTACACGGGACTGAACTAACGGGAAACAAGTTCAAAGTTACTTCATTATTCTCTTCGTTGTTGCTTCCATAATATTGTTTCTTCCCATTCGTTTCTAATTGAATCATTTATAATACCTTGTAATTATCTCCTTTTACAGCTTCTTTTTTAAATTAATCAATGTAATTTCCCTGCGCAATCCACTTAGCAGTCTTTAACTGAATTCTGCTGCACTTAGATTTTCCGCTGAAAAATTATATCAAATTTTTAAGATGAAAAATGCGCAGCGAGAAAATTTGAAATAGATTTAGCTATCTACTTGATATAAAGCGAGATCCTCTCTCGCGTTTTTTAAATCTTTAAGAATCCACGCGCCATTTCTTCCGAACCAGTTAGCTTAGACAAGCTTAAAACGCCGGGAATGAAATTTTCAACCTAATAAAGAAAAGTTAGCTCAAAAAGCATCAGCTGAAATTTTTCCTCCTTTATTCAAACACAATTTTCCCCTCTCAGACATTCTCCTTTCCATTAAATTAAATAATTCAACGAATATCCAGCCCTCGAAAAAGACATTATCCAGCCGCACTAAATTCAAAACGGCCTCCACAAACCTCCCACGCGTAAACAAACGCTGAATTTTACGTGACGCGTCCTCGTAAAGAAAGAAACCCTCTCCCGCAAACCGTCCAAAACGAAAAAAAGGAAGCTAGTCTCAGCGCGCACTTGAAAAAGAGAAAGAGCGGCTTAGAGGTGCGTTTCTCCTTGTTTCGGTACGATCGTGTCTGTGTGCTTCGCCGGGAATTAGCGGGGTCGGACTGCTCCTCTCGCATTAGTCGCTTTCCCGCTAATGCCCCTCGCCACGACGAGCCGCCAAAGAGAAAAGCGGAGCTCTCTCAGACGGCCCTCGAATGTTCGCGGCCCCGGCAACTCGCGGATCGTCGCGTCTCGCGAGCTGCTGTCGGCGATGCAAGACGCGCAGGTGGGTTAGGTTATTAATCAAGGGCTGTGGATTAATTTCTGTTTGGGAGAGGGTAGTTGTAGGTGAGGGTGCGTTTGGTTGGGGCGATTGTTTGCTTTTCGTGTTTTTAATCAGGGGAGAGTTGTTTTTTGTTCTGATTGAATTTTTCGCGAGAGGGTGAGAGAGTTTAATTGGGAAATATGAACCGATGATGAAAATTGTTTTTTTTTTTTTTGGAAATTCTATCAGTAAGTTGATTGCAGAGTCGTAGTAAAAATTACGGGTTTCTGCAGCTCGGCTGGCTTGGGTTTCGCTTGGTTATTTTATATGTTTTAGTATAAAGTTTTACGACAATAATACCCTTCTCCGTTTTGTATAAATATTTTTTTTAGTAACGACCTCGAAACTGTATCAAATAAACTATTTCAATTTCCACTCCATTGTGCGTTCGACAGCCTCTCACAGAAATATCATATTCCAACATTTACCTTTTTCAAAAAAAAAAAAAAAAAAACAGAAAACGATCTCCATCTCCTTACCCAGAACCCGCAGCTAAACTCAAAAGAGCCCGTCAGCAGGTGGTCCCAAAGCATCATCTCACCAAATCAACTTCAACTCCCGCGTCAAAGTAAACTAAATCCAGGCGCAAGTGTCTTCCCCGGAACACTAAACGCACTCCACGATCTCCGAGAATCCAAGTTATACGAGCGCGTACGAGCAAACACAGAAGAACAGAGAGAGAGAGAGCAGCGGAGGGTAGAGGAAACAGAAGCGCAAAACGCGCGAATTAGTCGCCGCGCGCGCGGCCGCAAGGCTCTTTGCCGCGCGAGTGTAGTTTCGCCCAGGGCCTAAGTCGCCGCTT
Source organism: Eupelmus urozonus (assembly GCA_900480035.1). Lineage (NCBI taxonomy): Eukaryota > Metazoa > Arthropoda > Insecta > Hymenoptera > Eupelmidae > Eupelmus > Eupelmus urozonus. The sequence goes on from UELX01000933.1 coordinate 13,086, forward strand.
GGGGCTTTCGATGCCGTAGTTCCCAGAGAGACGCAATACACAGAGATAGAGCGAGGAACGCGCGCGCCGGCGACGTAATTACTCCGCAAATAGCGGAGAGAGCAGCTCTCCGCTAAGTACCAGCCTGGCCGGCGCGCTGCCCGATTCGAAATCGTCTCAAAGGCTTTTGACTTTTTGGTGCTTCCGCGAGAGCTCTGACCGCGCTCGGGAGATTTTTTCAAGCTGATTGCAAGTATGGGAGTACGAGTGGCAACTCTGAGGAGGATTACGTTTTAATGCGCGCTGGGGAATCATTTAATTTTAACTTGCGCTAATTTTAGCGTCTTTTTTGATTTTTTTATCGTTTTGAGAGTTGCTGGAAAATTAGGTTTGATTAAATAAATTAGTTTGAAGGAAAAATTGGTTGGTCCAATGGTAGTTTTTAGGAAATTTTAGGTAGCGTATTGTAAACAGCTTAGCAAAGTAAATATGATTATGCAGTAGCAGCAGTATTCACATGATTTCATTTCCATGCCTCGTGAAGTCCCTCATAGTTTATAATATGATTTCAACTTCGTGCGCCGTGGAGCTTCAGCGAAATGAAGTACGTGAAGCCGGCTAACGAAATTTTCAGCTCAAAACGCTGTCGGTAAATCGTCAGTTTTGACATTTCAATGAAATAGTTGAAATCGGGCAAAAGGAAGCTAGAATTTCATTTTAATTTGACAGGCATTCTAGATGGTTTTTTTACCTGCGAGCTATAATAATAGAGCGTGATTTACGGAATACATCTGTCATCTTATAACTGCAATACTGTTATTAATCATGTTTTACGTTTGGGATACTGTAAAAATTGATTATTCGCGACAATATTATAAAACGATACTTTGCCGACAAAATATTGACCATTCGAGTGGACAGACAATATATCTTTGGTAAAATAAATCTCTGTCTTTAATTACGCTGCTCATGAAAAAGATATACAAATTATTCTCTTATTCGGACGCTGGATAAATCAACAAAAATTAATGGAGGCAACTCTAAATCACTTTTACCATACTAATTTTTCCAAATAAATTTTTAAATAAATCAATGCCATCAAACTTTGACACCTCTAAAACATAATCAAACCTGAATCTCCACCACAATACTCCAAATAAACCCCCTCACCCCCAAACCAACAACATTTCTCACACCACCAGCCAGCAGCAAAAATTCCCAAAAAGAAAAGGAGAAACATCCCTTGCAACGATTCACCAGCTGCAAACGGGAAAAGCTCCGCCCGTAAAAAAGGCAAAGGGGGGGGGGGGGCTGACGTATAAGAACGTCTGCTAGGTGCGCGAGGTAATGCAGTATTGTGGCACGATGACGACGACGACGTGCCTCGGGGGGACCGGGGACGACTAAGTTGTAGCCGCGCGTTTCGCGGAAGGGAATGCAAATAAAAGTGAATGCGTCGGAGTGACGGCGCGCAACGATCGAATTTCGCAGCCCGAGATTTTTGCGCCTTTCCTGGCTTTGCTTCGCGACGTAGACTGCGTTGCTCTTATATTTGCGCCGCGGCTTTGACATTGATTTGCTGGGGGATTTTTGGTGCGGAGGGAGGAGCGGTTAATGAATTGGGGGATCGGTTTTTGATTTATCGCTTATTTTGATCGACGGAGGGGGGAGGAGGTGGATGCGGGGAGGAGTTGTTTGGAGAATGTTTCTTGGGCGACGCGTTTGTTGTGTCTGGGAGTAATAAAAATTGTGTTGCGAGGATTTGAAGGGGTGGGAATGAGAGTTTTTTTTATATGGGAGAGCTGATTAGCATTTTGATGAAGAATGATAGGAGAAATAATAGATAAATCAGGGTCGATAACGTCGAATTACTATAATTACTATATAAATATTACCTAAATATTTGATTAACGCTATAAATATTCTATTCCATCACGGCCATCAATATCTCCACCTACCGATGCATTTCTTTGACACATAAACCATTCAAACTCGCAAACCATCCCTATTTCAAAAATCAAAATATTCGAAAGACAGCCTCACCAACGTTTCGAAGAAAAATAAAGCTCCTACCTCTAAGGTCGCGCTTGGCATCGCAGATTGCGCTCGCACGCGTCGGTAATCCCATTGAAAAGTCTCGCACTTTACCCTCTCCTCCCGCTTAGCCTACTCCTTTTCAAGGCGACGCAGCGCGGCCTGCGTGCGCGCGCGCGCGGATACAAGGACTCTTTTCCCGGCTCGTTTCATAGAGTGCCACTACTCCTTCCTATTTTTCGAATCCCTCGACTCTCAAAAAGCTGGCGGAACAAGGGGAGCCGCGCTGCGCGTTTTCGACCGTTCACATAAAATTGGCTTGCGGCGCTTTGTAAAAGCTCCCGCGAGGAATGTAATTTCATAAAAGCGTTTGAATGCATGCGCGAAAGGTATTTTCGCTCTGAGAGAGAGAGGGATCGGCTTTTTCCATATGCTCGGCGATTTAGCGCCAGCAGAGCCAGGCGGGAGAGTAAACGAAAAAGTTTCGCGAGGTTAGTTTTTCATAGAGCGGAGCGCAATAGCGATTAACGACTGCGTCATTTCTTCCATTGTTGATCCGGTTGAGCTGGGGGCTCGGTTTTTGTCGGATAGCGTTTTTCGGAGAAAATAGTTTGTTTCGTGATGGAAGATTGAATGCTGCGTGATTTTTTGAAGAATTAAGGTAAATTGTATGGAAATTGAGTTTCGCCAGGAAAAGTAGAAAAAATGCGAGTATCGGAGAGTTTTGAAAGCGATTAATTGATTACACGATGTTGATTATTGTAACGCATTTTTTGTATAATAATCTGCGGTTCTGATCATTTCCGATAAAGAAATATCTAAAATAGTAGACGATTAATCTTCTTCAAAAATTTTCGAGTCTAATTGATTTCGCAGACAACAAACCAATTACACCTCGAATCATACCATCGTTACTAACATCCCAGAAACAACAAAACTGATCCAAGACAAATCACATCTCCCCGCTTAAACAAAACCAGATGTCTCCTCTCCGCCTCCTTAAAATCGATTCCCAACCACTTCTCCAATCAACCCGCATTCCCACATCGATCCCTATATCACCAGACCTCGCACCAGGAAGCTCCTAGCCTCGTTATATTAAATCTTTCCCAAATCAATTACCCACCTCCGTCACATTACTCCAACATCCTTACTCTGCCCTAATGACCAGAGCTATCCTCCGTATCAAAACCTCCCCTTACAAGCTAAAAATATCGATACCCCAAGTAAGCTCGTGTCCCCGCTAGTACATTAGGCACGCACGCTCTCTTTGCGCGGAGAATAATGACCGCGCTAATGATGGCCAATGTCAGATAAAGAGCCGGCCGCGTAACATTTAGCGCACGCGCGCGCGCCAATCAAATCCGGACTTCCGACAATAAAAAGGAGCGAAATGATGGATTGCCCGCTCGATTAGTCGGCCGCACGCACGCGTATATACGAAAGAAAGTCAATTTTACGCGTAAACCATCCCTTGGCTCCCAGCGGCTAAATTAAAGCGCTAAATCATTACGGGGGCGGCTGTTATCGGCTATTGGCTGTGAATTGGGGGGAGAAAAAGTGACGCTCCGCGGCGAATTAGCTGATTTGGAGACTGGCTGATTTACGCCGGCCGGCACGTGACGCAGGAATAATCATTGTTAGTGGATTTTTGCGAGACGCGAAGCTGGGATGTATGGTGCGATATATGCAGAAATTGAGCGCGAAGGATGAAAACGATAAGATTGAACGCGGCGAGGAGCGAGATCAAATAAGGATAAGAGCGTCGGGGAGAAATGACGCGGAATATGGCTGCTTGTTTCCGGGGGTCCGTTTTGTTTTTTTTTTTTTTTTGCTTTTTTCTTGCGCGGGGAGGATTGGAGGATTTACGGGCGGTTGTGTGGGTTAGTGGTTAATGGTTGGGAAAGTTAGCAGGCTTATGATATTGCCGGGGAAGAGGTGAGATTATAATTTGGGATCGTTTGTCAGTGTATTGAATTGTGGAAGGTATGGATTGTTGTTTAGGTTTGATTATGGGTTTCGTTTTTGTTTCGTTTATTTGGGGAACTTACGTTTTTAATGGTGTTTTAACAGGTGGAGCTTTTAATGTGAATGACTGAAAGGCGATCCAGTTTTTATTAAATCTTGATAAATATTTGAACATATCTACTGAAATAAAAATAACGAATTTCATTTCGAGATATACATCTGTTTTAAACATGAGACATTTCATGTTTTTAACATTATATTTTTTTTCGAAATCATAAATATATTTTTGTATCAAGTTTCATGTTTAATTGATAAGGTATCCGTGTAACATAATCCTATTTTGTCTTTTTTAGAGCAAATATATGTACACTCTTATAAATAAAAGCTAATGGAAAAACAAAATTTAATTTGCAAATAAAAAACTGCAAAATCTAAAAGTCATTCTGTTACATTTACTATATTGAGAAACAAGATTTTTGCGTGTCGTTTCGTTCCACTTAAAGCAAATTATTTTGAGGAATAAAGATTTAAAATTCAAATGATCCTTTTCGTATAAATGTAATTTATTTATGAACGCAGACTATTTCAATCATATAATAATAAATATCTTTCTTTTTGTTTCAGGTAAGCTAATTCGCTGTATTCGCTGGTTCACTTACTTTACCCCTTAATCGTAAGTACATAAAAAGAAGCTTAAACCACGCTTTTAAAACCGTCTCTGCCCACATCCAAAAAAATATTGTTAAACTCAAAGCAAACTGTTTCGCTAAAAGCGGCTAGGCATAAAGCTCTATCACTACCGCACAAACAAAATCAGCGCAAGCTCCGCGCTCAACGAAATAATTCAAAAGCGTAAAATCCACTCCTCTCGCAGACGCAATAATTTAAGCATAAAAAGCTCGGAGAGAGCCCCGGCAACAAGAAAGCAAGCAGAGGTCGAGAAAGAGAAAGAGGAAGGAGAGTCGCGCGCGGGCGGCTAGAAAAAGCTCGAGAGAGCGCAAAGACGGGTCACACAATCCCCGCCGCCGAGCGAGAGCTTACGGAATCTCGGAGCTTACGGCTTCGAGTTTTCCTACTATATAGTCGGATTGCTTGCTCCGCAGACCGTCTGAATGGTATATTCGTCGTCGCCTTTTGCCAACGTCCGCGTGGATAAGTCCACCGGAGGATGCCGTCCGCTCCGCGATTTTTATGCACTCCTGCGCTTTGCCGCGGCGCCTTTAGAGTCGCTGATCAGCTCGGCCGGCTTGCGACGCTCGAAATTTCGTCTTTCGGGCTTCTTTATGGCCCCGCGGAATTTCTTTGGACGACGCGAGGAAGTGGATGAAGGCCCGGCGTATATAATGCGTTTTATTATGTTCGTTTGAATATTCCAGAGCTGGGGACGTGATTTTCGTGAGTGCTGGAGCTCTACTTGTAATGGAGGGTTGGTCTGAAAGGGTACCGCTGGGTTTGATGTAATGTTAATGTAATATGAGATGAGCTTTATGCGAAATTGCTTCTCTTTGATAAGCAAACTAATCTCCCAACGACTTTCTTGATTTAATTTTGGGTCTATACGTGTCGAGAAGAATAATTAAATTACTGTATTCGAATTCCTCAAAATGCCAGGATTTGTGTCGCTCATCACCATCTTAGAGACGCTCGACGAGTGTACACGTGACGGCATAATGTATTCATAATGCGCGCAAACTACTTTTGGGATCTTCACGCTCGCTCGGCAAGTTCTTTCGCTGTTCGTTTAATTCCACTCGCGAAGATGTAGGGTCGTTTAAAATGTATAGCGCTTTTAAAGAGCAGTCTTTTTTCTGTTTTAACGATGCCTCAGATTTTATTGGATGTAAATTTGCCCTCGACGAGGCTGGAATTCGTCGTTACTCGCGCTGTAGCTAGCCGCTCAAGGCGTTATCGAATAGTTTCCAACTATTTTCTTTATAGTAACTGTCCTAGTTCAGCGTGAATGTATAGGCACTATTTCTTAGTGTCCAAGCCTGGGTGGTCATCTTTATTTTCAACTTAGCAATTGATTAGAGAACATTTTTTTAGAGTTTAGAACAGTGTTTGTATCAGTATTACTGTTATATAGTTGAATATGTTGTTTACGAAAACTTTTTCTTTCAATTAGTTCAAATCAAGTTTCAATCCTTAAAGTATAAGATAAACATAGAAATTTTGCTAATTCACATGTAAAATAGTATTGTCTTAAAATTAAAATGAAAATTTCTGTTATTCAGACATTGGATATTAAGCAATTTAATTTAACATTAATTAAATAACAAAATTAATTGTGAATATAACAGAATTAAATAATAAACATCATAATAGAATCCTGGTCATATTTCATTTTGGGATCAAATTTCACAATTTTTTAATAAATTGAGAATATCAAAAGCACAAAGTAACAATTTCACATTGTCCGTATTAAACCGCTGACAAGCGGGATGTTAGTATTTAGCATATTCATATGAGTAGTATTAAATTATTTTATATTTGAAATCGTTGATTCTACATTTCCTAGAATGTTTATTTTTTATTTAGACAAAACTGTCTGATTGTTTGATTTTGCGAAAAAGAAAAATAAATAATAAATCTATTCTAAAAATATTTTTATATACTTTTTAATATTTTAAAATATTTTAAATTCGAATGACAAGCAGAATATTATATCTCTGGAAATCAGATATTAATGAAAGTATTGTTATCTACTGATACTCGGAAATAATTTCTACAATATTCACGATTTCGTTTCATGAGCCTTAGATTTTAAATTGTACCTATGATTGTTAGTATTGTTTATATTCTCATTGTTCGAAAATTTATTAATTGAAGTGTTTTTAGGCAGAAGAGTACATAATCTATGTAAATTATATGGGCTGTATTCCAACTTTTTAAGAACGCTTCAATTATATAAATTTGTTAGAGATGTTACACTGTATCAATTAATTGAAAGCTCATAAGTTAGCGTTGCAAATGCTATATTCCATTTCTGGGTACAACAAATTAACTTTAAAGGCTTCATCAAAAACCTTTTCTCGGAAGCGTACTGCTCTTCATGTATGTATTTTCATTTAAATTGCACTTCAATTCGATTTCTTAGAGCAACAAAACTTTATGAACGCATTAAATATTTTACTCGGAATGGAATATTAATTTCTCAAAAATACTTCAATATGCATAGTATAGATGCTGACCATTACGTTTTTGCTAACTAACATGAGAGCTTTACACAAAACATATTTTATGAGTAACTTTTTCCTTTTAATGCACACTCGAGTATAAAAGATCCAAGAAAATCAAAGTAGAATCAAATGAATGTAAAAGAAAAGATAAACTTATTTTTAACACAACATTTTAGATTGTATTTTATAAAATTCTGTAATCTAAAGCTTAAAGTATTTTTTTAAAAATTAGTACAATATATTTATATTTAAATTTTGATGCCAATTAAGCCATAACATTTTTTGTAAAGATAATCTCTAGAAATTGCTTCTTAAGGAAATGTTAAAATTTTTTCATTAGATGATATGAAATATTTATTTTTAAAATAAAGTCATCCAGTTGTAAAACAATGACTTCAAAAAATAAAACATCTCTCATTCTCTAAAAGCACAGACCTGCAAGCTCGACGCTCCATATTAAGTAATTAAGCTAAAATCCAACCTGGCGCGAAATGCCGAACGTGCGACTCTCCAGAGCCATAATAAAAAAATTCTCCCGAAGAAAAAGAAAAGAAAGCTCGTCCTTCCGCGATCTCAAGAGCCTCACAATCGCGCGTGGATAATACAAGCGTATGCGCAAAGTGCAGGGGAGATTCCCAGAAAAAGAGCTCACGGTTATAGCGCGCCTATAAGAACAACCGATGCTCCCGACGCGCGCAAACAGGTTTCTTCGTTTTTCATTATATATCTCGCGTCTACCCTCTCCTTGGCGCCTTTTCTTTGATGTAGGCGAGCGTCATAATGAGGAAAACTGATGCGAAGGAGCTGCCGCGCTGCAAATTGGGACGGGGCTAATTAGAATCTCCGTCTCGCGCGCGCGCTGTGTGTCTTTATCTCCGGCTGCCTGGCGTTAGACGTCAACAATTTATTCGTACGGCTATCCGGTTTGGGGGGATGACCAACTAATGAGATGATTAATATCACGGGAGGGGCGGACAGGTGGAAGGAGTCGACGTTGACGAAGGATGGGACTGCGTAATGTGGCTATGGGAGGAAGATGGCGGATATAAATCTGGATGTATGAGGAGGGAGCTGTATGTTTTGCGCGAATCAAATCGAGTAAATATAGCATTCATATTTTAGTTGCTTTAATGTAGTTATTTGCTCTGCCAATCATCGTAAATTATAAAATTCATCAACTTAAATAATTAAATTCATAAAGTTTTATGTAACATCGAGAAACTAACACGCTCGTAAGCAAAATCACTTTCGCGCCAACCTGGTCCAAGCGTGAAGTCTCCACATCCCACTAAGCGTTCATTGTCCTCTTCGTCCAGCACGACGATAAAACGCACCTTATTAACGTTCTCCCCGCACTTTTGGCCAGTCCAGCATCCTCTCTGCCATATCCCAGGCTCGGCCCTCCGAAGACATATAAGCGTGCCGGAGCAGATTCATGCTTTCGCATACTCCCGTCGCATACTCACGGATCACATTATAGGAGGAGCGAGGATGGAGATTTTATCGCCGAAAATGCCAGGCCGAGCGCCTGATAATAATACCATGTGCTGCTGCTAGGACTGAGCCTCTCTCTCTCTCTCTCTGTCTCTCCCTCTGCGGTGCGCGTAACTGCGCTCCTGGAATACGAGCCGGCCAGGCTGCGGTGCCGAGCCGTCAAGTTCACATTGCCGCTGTGCTGCCGTCGCCGCCGCTTTCCTGTCATTAACGCGCCGGCTTACGCGCGAGCCTGGATGGATACTCGACGCGGGACGTCGCCTGCGGTGACAATGGAGCTCCGAGCGTGGGCGGAACGCGCGGAACTGCGGCAGCCAGCGCGAGCGCGCCGATCGGAGGAGGGTCCGCTTTCGAGCTTCTTTCGTTATGAGAATCTGTGGCTTTTCCCTGATTATGGGTTGATATGCTGGAGGCTCCAGGAGATTTGATGGATGGATGATTTGTGGTTGGGAAATTAAGAACTTCGCGCACTGTGGAAAGAGTATGATTAATATAATAAAGAATTTGACCCAGTGGTGTTTAAACTGTAGGTATTTTTAATTTGATAAAATGAGAAATCTGTAAATCTTGTTATAATATTAAATTTTGTATGAACAAATATTAATTTTGTTGTATTTAACAAACTTCGGTTAAAATGTATGTATAATGACACATAATAAATCATATATGTTCATCACGTGAACCAATCTTAAAAATCTTTATGGATTAAATGATTTCAAGGCTAAAAATTTGAGCCACGATTACGTAAGTTCTACTAGTCTTCAATTTTCTAATAGTAACAAATTTTAATAGATTAAATTAGACCTAATACTAACTCCCAAACATTACCAAACAAACAAAATAAGCTTCACGACTTGAATAACATCCAACTTGAACTCTCAAAACCCTTAAAATACAATCCAACCACCGTAAAAGGGACCGCAAAAATTGAACGCCAGTTCCGGAACCCATGTGTGTAATGGAATTCACGTAGAGTAACGTAGCACTCTTGCAGTGCGCGCACCCTAAGCCTGATCCTCAAAATCCCTGATTTCGTTTCGCACGATGTCTCGCGCCGTCGTCCTGAGGGACTTGCTGCGCGCGGGCGAAGGAATATAACGTAACCTTTCGTATACGTCGCGTGCACGCTGACAAGCGCGTCAAAAGCTCCGGGACGATGCGCGTCGAATCCGTAATCACATCGCGCGCCACCTGCGCGCCGGATTCAAGTACTTCAATTTACGCCTGATAAATTCCCCTGAGCCCAAGGAGAATGCGCCGGCGCCAGCGGGATGACGATGAATAAAGTCCCAGGCAGACGCACACCTCGTTCTGGATAACGGATTTTTAAAAAAAACGGAAAGATGATTGATTTGTTGTGTATGGTATTGCGAGGGACTGTGCATTTTTCGTGGATGTCGCTGAGAATTCAGCTGGATTTATTCTTCCTTGTTGCGAGTTCAATAGAATTTCTGACGAAGATCTGATTATTCAAATGTGTTATTATAATTTATTTTATGTGCTGCTAGCGTTTTTTGAAATCGCTATAAAATTCCATCTTAGACTTGCTGATTTAAACGGTGACCATCGCAAATTCTAAGAAGTAAGTTTAAGTCAACTTCAAGTCAAGGGATCTGCTCGGTTAAATGACATTTCTTTTAAATTCAAGACATTTTTTCTCAGTGCATAGACGTGTGAATTATTCACATTTTTACTTTAAAACATTTTCTTGAAATAGGGGACGTTTAAAGTGGAAAGAAGAAACCTTTGTAGACGTGAGCGTGCATGTCTCGTGGACCATACCTTTTTAGTCTCTGGAATATCTCTTTCCGTACTATTTTTTATCAAAGAAGGCATGTGTGTGAAGTTCAGCCACTCGAAAAACACACCCGGGGCTTCTTCTCTTTCTTTGAAGAAAGAATTAAGCAAAAACCTTGCTACATTTTCTAAATCTTTTGATCTTCCTGAATTCCTATAACGAATGCAATTTTAACTGTAATTACTGTGACTTGAATCCCTTTGTCGGCACGTACAATGCAAACTTTTCATATGTGTAAACAGCTATGTAACTTTAATTGTTACACACAACGAAAGTAAAGTAATTAAAAAAAATTGATGTCCAATTTATTTTAGCTGCGGAATAGTAAAAAAATCTATGTATATTTTCTCTGTGTTTCTTTCTACCGCATAACAAATATCGAATCGATAAGGTGACAAATAAGGTAGTCGAAAGCATAGACAGAATTTGCAGCTACAGCAAATTCACTTTAAACATGAGTGTACATTTACTTGTAGAATAAGCATTTATGCGAACTTTGTATAATATATCATAAAAATTATTCCATCATTTGCACTAGCTTATACAAAAATACTTATGCTAAGTAAGTAATGTACGGAGCACTAAGTACGAAGAAAAAACTATTATTTTTGCTTACAATTTCTCTTCAACACCCGGAATATTAGGCCAAAGTTAAAAAATTCAATTTGAAATAAAAATTATTTCTCGAAAGCTCCGACAATTCAATGACACTTTATCAAAAGAAACTCATCTTAGATCGTCCAATCCTGCTTTAAAAACCCCACGTCGCACGATCAAGAAAGCTATTCGTATTCATACTCTCCCGGCAATCCACTTTCTCTCTCTCTCTCTCTCTCTCTCTCTCTCTCTCTCTCTCTCTCTTTCTTGGGCACAGCCAACTCTTGACCATTCAAACCCGGACCCTCCCCGACAATGGTGCAACAAGTTCTTTAATCGGACAGGACTCCCCCTTGGCGGTGCGCCCGCGGCTCCTTTTGTGTAATGGGAGAGATATTGTAGGTAACCGTTCACCCTGCCAAATCATTCGATTTATATGCGATTCGAAAATTAGGACGACTGGTCGCTGTCTTTCGGACAGATTGACTCGGGACAGGGGGAGGAATGTTAAAGCCCCGAAGGTCTCTCTATTGATAGCGTTGATGGGATTGGTTCGGAGTGTAGCATCTATACGAAAGGGTGTTAATTCGGAAGAGCATTTGTGAAAGGTTAAGTAATGAGCATCGATTAGATTGCCGGATTAGTGGAACAATAAGCCATATGGTGGGATTTTGGATTCTTGTTCGATGTGTTTGGTTATTTGGTTATCGACTAATCTTTTTACGAGATAAGTCAATTGTGCCATGAGATTATTTGATAGGTGATGCCTAAAAGTGTAAGGAGTAGTGGTAAATTGTTGTGTTTGGACAGCTTCACAGATTTGGCTTTCTTATCTTATTGATTAATAGAAGCACACGAACGTGATTCCCTATGTTATCCTCCAATCGACTATTTCCGTACTTTTGATAAGATAAACAAGAGTTTCATCAAATATTGCCATCGGCAAAAGTGGGAATCAATATTACATTTTTCAAATCCACGTTAACGCATTAAACTCTCCAAATCAAAACAACTTTTCCGTCCTCCAACGAGCGCAATAATCGCTCTTCCCGTACAACCGACGCAACTAAACCAAACCCTACAAAGCAAAAGCTCTACTCTAAATTAAAATACCGTTTACATGCCGCTCCTTTGGCAGCGTCCGCCCGCGCGGAACCTGCGTTTTCCAATTCCGTATATAGTTACTTCCACCAAGGCACTTTGTACACAGAACTTGCGAATGGCCGCGTGAGCTTTCCGGCTCCGACATTCGTCATCCAAGTACAGCTGCATCCGCGTGTACTGGAGATTACGCGGAGGCGAGCGCGAAAATAGAGCCAGATGATATATTCATACGGCGGTAGCCACCGAAGTGTCTCCCTAGTGAGAGTCTCCCTACTAAGAGTCTCCCTCCGTATGTGAGGACTGAAAGCATAAGAGAGCTTTTTGCTCCAATGTCTTGTGGCGGAAGGACAGATATACATTCTTATAAGGATTTTCCTTCTCTCGTCGCCAGCGGCTAGTCCCTGCTTTCGATATTCGTGTGCTTCATTGCTTCTACGTTGTAGTTGTTTGATCTTATTTGTATTTATGGACTGATGGATTGATATGGAAAATTGTATTATTAAAATAAAGTTAAAATTATTAGATACAGAAAAATTTGTTTAAAACTTATTCTTCGTCGTAGATACTTTAACAATAAAATATAAATTGTTAACTCATCAAAATCCTCTAATACTCACACCATATCAACATCTCTTTATTTAAAAACAAAATAAAAATCAATGCCCTGAAATCTCGAAAATGGAGCAACCTTCGCTAGCTTTCCACGTTTTCGCTGCGCTCGACCTCGACGTCAAAACGCCGTCAAAGGGATTAGGAATCGAAATTTCCGTCGCGCTTCACCCACACATATACATACCGTGCGGTGCACGATATGTATATGCACGTCGACAAGGAAATCCGTGACACTCACGGAGGACGCTGGAAAGCGGCTTACGTGAGTTTCTATAATAACGACCGCGTGGCCGACTACAATGATGAGAATAATTGACAATGGCTCTCTCCCTCACTTTCTCTCTCTCTCTCTCCCTCTCTCTCTCTCTCTCTCTTTCTCTCCCTCTATCTCTCGCTCTAAGGCCGCTTTGTCGACGCCAGCACACGAAACTTCACTTTGTTTGCGCGCGTTATTGCCCCTCCATCAGTTGGATTTCCAGCCAGCTAGCTCCGCGAAGAGATAGAAGGGAAGCCGCGTGACGGCGAGCGTAGAGCTTGCTCTCTGTCTTTAGTTTTGGTTCACTGACCGGAGGTGGTTTTGCGTGCTCGAAACGCATCTGACCGACTGTGGAAGTGCCTTTTCGGGAGGCTGTTGAGGAATTCCAGTTGCAGTTGCTGGTAACTGTGAATAGTGAAGATACTTTTTATTGGAGTTTATAAAAAACATATTTGTTAGCAATTTTCAAGATATTGAAAGTTTTGCGATTCAAATCAATGATTGATAAAAAGAATACGGGAAGAGCCAATGTTGTAACCTTAATATAGTTAAAAGGCGATTAAATTTAGTCAAACTCTTTTAACATCCAAAAACAGTCTATTTCACAGTAATGAGATGAGGTATTTCAGGAAACTCATCAAAAAAGGATTATCAAAACTTTTCAAAGGGCAATTACGAATACCCGGTACACTTCTGCGCCCAAAGGTGTCTGCGAAATTGATAGCTATGACGGTTATCTTTAGCGCGGCTGCTTTCAAAATATGAGTTCGTATTAGATGCACTAATTTAGATTTGGTTAACAGCCATGTATCTGCTAGAGTAACCGTATCTCTAAATATACGCCGTACGCGCACTCGCTGTGCTTTTGAACTTGTACGCGGAGAAAACTGCAAGGAAATCCGAGTAAACGAAATGTCTGCAAATTTTCTTCCTTCAAAAATTTTATTTTATAATTATGTTAGTCAATAAATCGAAATATCTTTAAAAATATGCATTTAAATTTAAAGATTTTAAATTATTTTAATATTACACTTAATACCAGAGGGAAAATTAATGATTTTAATTATTTTTATTTTTTCTTGGGTTTCAGGTGAGTCTGTTCGCTAATCTTCATAGCCCTTACAGACAAAGTGTCATATTCTACATGGTAAGAAAAACTAACGTTTTTATAAAGTACCTAGGATAAGGAATTAAGTTTTCTTAGTAAAATTTTCTCGTAATTTTGGGTATTAAATAATCAATAAATAATTTAGGCCCGCTGTGTTTAGATTTATCATTATTATAAAAAATAAATACAAAGAAAAAGAACGCGCTCTCTAAACGAATTGAATATCAAATAAGTCAGAATAAACTAACCCAAATTAATTAAAATAGATTTATTCATATGATTTCCGCAATCCAAAATAAAATGACAAATCGTTTTCTTACTAATAAACCCCTTTCATTTCCAGTCCATTACTAAAATTCCCTCAGCAAGTAACGCAAAACAAGCCCTCCATTCCACCCAACAGTCCACTTCTCCATCCCGCTCAGACCTTCTGCATTGTCTCTTTATCAAATTCGTCCAGAGAGACAAGAACTCCTCCACACACACACATCGCTCGTCCGCACTCGTGAAAAAAGTTGGTTGCGCGAGGTCCGCGCTCGGCAAAGCGGCCGAGAACGAAACAAAAGGGAAGGAACGGGAGAGCGGGAAAAAGTGTGGGCGAGCTCTCGCATAACTCGTTTGGGAGAACGAGAAGGCCGCGCGCGCTCGGCTAGCAATGATTACGAAGAGAGGGAGAGAAGATGCGTAGGATAAAAAAGGAAGGCGCGCTCGCGCGACTCGGCAACAGTCCGTGCGGCGCGCACGTGTAGCGGCTCGAGGACATGTCTCTCTCTCTCTTTCTCGTCTGGAGGTCCCGGAGACGAGGACCAGAAATAGCGTCTGCATGTGAACTTGAGGAGGAGGTAGAGGGAGGCGAGAGTAAAGAAGTGGCATTAAGAAAATGCGACGACGAGGTGGGGAGGGACGGAGCGAGATGGAAAGTGAAGTGAAGAATGTGTGCGTGGGCGTGTGTGTTTGAGAGTGTATGTGTGTAGTGTAAAGATAGAAAGGGAAAGGATAGGATTTGGGAAGGGGAAGTATATGCAGTTTCATTAGTTAAAGATAAGCACTTGCGTCGCAGCCTAATTTCCTTGGAGTTGTTGGCAACGTATACCTGCTGGAGTATGTGCCGTTTATTCGTACGGATATTGTATCATCGTTTTTCTAAATTCTTTAATTAATATGATGCAGAATTCACATAATGTTTTTTCTAATAAACTCTCAGTGGGCCAGACAAAAGACTTTTAATTTAGAAGTTCGCATTGTAAAACTAAATCAACTACGAATGGTTCACTCCAACAATACTAATTTTTTAACTAGCTTCTTTTCATCCAATGACAAATGACGATTTTTCACATTTCTGTAAATAGCAATTTTCAAACTCACATAAGTTTAAATTGGCAATTTTTCCGTCAAAAAACGGATGTTCCTGCGTTTTCTGTACATCAATACACCCTCTACTTTTAACCGGTCCACTAAATTACTTTGCTACTGGCTGCTAGATTTAGTCGAATTTCATAGACTTTTTATCGTCCTAAATCAAACGCGACCAGTGCGTTAATGAAATTTTTTATCAAACCTAACTATATAATCATTCCAAAGCAAAAAACCACGTCACATTGGCAAACTTTGACAAACAGCTGTTCACAGCGATACACCGCAATACACAGAGCGAAAAATTGCTTCATCCATTCCTAATCGATCGTTGCTCCTCAAAATGAGGCATAAAGCCACTCCGGCTTCCAGCATCTCCTCTCATAGTTTCTAACAACCTCGAAGCATCGTAAACAATAATCGAACCCGGAGGGCCTCGTAAACCGCGGGGACAAAAACTCAGCCACCCCCGGGAAAGGTAGCAGAAGATGCGCGCATCCCAGATAAACGACAATCCGAACGAGAAGACGTTTTTGCCCCGACTCGCTTCCGGCAGGGCTCATACGTCGTATCCGTCTTAGCGAGCGTAATAAAATAAACCGTAAATCGTGGCCGGTGTGCGTCGATCGCGACCGACGAAAAAAAAAAGGAAAAGATATAGACGCGAGAGAGGAAAAACTCGCTCGTCGATATTCGCGATGAAAACGCGAGCGCGTCGAGTCGAGCCGTTGATCTTTGTCACGGGTTACGACTAGCGTTTTCCATAAATATCGGCGCGGCAATAAAAAATCGCCGGCCAGCCAGCGCTCACCTGTAACTGGACAAACCCGCGCGCGCTGCGTCGCGCGCAATCTGCTTTTCTGCCTTTTTCTCCTGCCTCGGATACGTATACGCCCTTTCTTTTTTTTTTATTTCTCGTCTTTCCGCGGTTGCTTTGCGCGGGGCAAGTTTTTTCATTAAAAAGTAGTTGCTCGCGCGCGGCCGGCCCCGAGCCGGGCTCGAAAGAATAATCGAGTTAGGTATTTTTCAATTTGCGCTTTTCAGGCTTGACGCGCGCGCGCGCGCAGGCTAGCACTCGGCCATTTTTTATGATTCTTAGGAGAGTTGTATTGGTTGCGAGGGAACGAGTTTAGTTTTTTGTTGGTCTTGCTGGGTGGCGGGATGCATTAGGATTGGTTGGTTAATGTGTGGAAAGTGGTTTTAATATCGTTATATCTTTAAGCAGATTTATTGATATTATTTTATAAGTACTATTAATGGGTTGTATTTTCTTTTTCCTTGCATAAACTAACATACATTTTAGAAAATAATAATTCTTATCATCACATTTGTAACAGCCAGAGTGATCTAATTGATTTACGTCTAAAAAGCAGACTAGCAACTACATGAAAACATTATAATCTCAGATAAAAACAAAAGTATCACCTCTAAACAAATATCTCCCTTTAAAAAAAAAAATAAAATATTTCTCTACTTCCAAAGAATGCAACACCACGATCCACCAACAACAAGAATCCCCTACGTCACAAATCGCTCGCGTCATCCGCTCGCTTGCGTTTCGCGTCTGCCGGGGAGGCGCGAGAGTAGGGCCGCACTACCCGAGCTCGCTTATGGCGGACACTTAGGTGTGCCTTGACCTCAACCTTGGGGCCCGAGGAATGCACTCCTCGTCGTGCGGGCAGGGAGATAGCAAGCCGGCCGGCCCCTACCAGCGTGCTGCCAGCCGGCTCACGCAGACACGCTCACTTTTCCAGCGTCTGGCTGTCTTGAGCGCGGTAATTTCTCGACGAGTTGCGCAGGTTGCTTCGACGGCTGATTTAAGGTTTTTCGATTCGCTGGAATTTTAGTGGTTCTGCGGAACGGGTTTGGGTTGGGCGTTGGTAGTTTTTGGGCGAGGTCGTAGCTATTTATTGGGCAAGCGTAACGGGTACTTATAATTGATTATCATAATTTCAAGAAAAAGATGTCCTTATAATTAATCACAAGTACTCCTTACATTTTGTAACGATAATTAGTCAGTTAATTCTTTTCGAAATCTAAAATACAACCCGTTACAACAATTAAGCTTTACATCATCATTAGCGAAACTTTAAAAATTCCCAACCCAGCAGCAAAACGAAAAACCACCTCAATCTTAATTCCCCAACCGGAAATATTGAAAAGCGAGCAGCGGCTCTGCTAAGGACTACGAGAGTCAGAAAAGTGCAGCAATTTAGCGGGAAGAAAAAAAAGACGGCGTCTTAAAGCTTTCAGGCCGGGCAAGCCAGCGCTGAAGAGCAAGAACCGCGCGAGGGCCCCTTTTTCCATCCATTGTTCATTGTAACTCGGCTCCACACTCGCACGTTAAACATATACACACACTTGCAGGCCTGCTTTCAGCGCTCGCACAACCCGTAAAGCTACTCGGCGCCATATTGGCCTCGGCCTTATATACACTCCCGCGGTGCAGCTCCCCCCCTCCTTGCGCTTTTTATTTTTTATTTCGCCGTCGCCCAGTTACCAATCCGGTATGACCGCGTGACCCGTTTTGCCAGTTGTCGTCTCCCCGGCTCTATTGAGGCAGCGCGAGATTTAAGTTTGAGAATGCAGCCGCTGATGTAGACTTGCTGCGTTTAAGCGAGCGATGCTGGTGTGCGCATGCTCCTCTTTTTTTCGAATTATCTTCCCTTCTGGTTTTAGCGCTCTTATTATGGCCAGTGTGCGAAGGATGCGGTTGGTTTGTAGGAGCGTTGAAGAAGTTGTGTGTAATTTGTGTAGGAGTGCTTATGATTTTCTGATGATTTGTACGGTTGAGTGGGTGAAAGAGTTTATGAAATTATCGGTTGGTCGAAGCTTTTATTTAATTGATGTCGAATTATTTAATAGCACGTATACGAGTTGATTTCCTTTTTTTAATTGATGAAATGTATCATTCCTACTTATTTAATAACTCGAAACAAAAGATGAAAAGAAAATTAAATTACTAACCAGTCGCAGAGGAGATGATTAATTCTCCCCTGAATTCCAATAATCGTTAAAAGATAAAAACCAAGCCGGCCAATTAACCTCCCCAGCTCTAACGGAAAAGCCGATTTTCACTTTCATTAAACGGAACTGCTCCTCTCCAGCAGAGCAGAGCTCCTCGGCTACATATTTCTGCGAGCGTTATCGTGATTAAGACCAGAGTCGTACCTCGCGATTCCGGCCCTCTCTCTCTCCAGCCAGTAGCAGCCAGCCACCTCCGCTCCTCCATTAAAGGATTCAAGCGCGCCAGACACTCGCACACACACTCCCATCGTAGGAATGCGTCGTCCTCGAGCAGACGTAGCAAGCAACGAACGAAGTAGAAGAAGAAGAAGAAGGCAGAAGGCCAGAAGAGAAAGGAGCAGCAGCCGGTGTATAAGAAAGCTCGTACCGTTTTTTACCTTTTGCCCTTGAGCTCGCAGCAGGCTTTCTGTCTCTCTCTTTTCTCGTGTTGTTTCGCGATAAAAATCTTTATACGGCTAGCGGCTTCAAAAACTACTCGATCGAGAGAGAGAGAGAGAGAGAGAGAGAGAGCCAGTCCTTTCGCGGAATCAAACTTTGCTCTTGTCGAAGAGGAGGAGAGCCGATTTAATCTGGAGCTGACGAGAATTGTTATTGGAGGATTTTATGGGGAGTTTTTAGGAGCGGGTTAGGCTCGCCTGATTATGTAAGTCGAGGCTTTTTTGCGGAGCCAGCGACGCGTTTGCTATTTGTAACAGAAGGATGTATAAATCAGATTTACGATGGGCTTTTTTATTAGCTGGCTGGGGTGGAGAGGCCGGAGCGTCGACTGTGAATTATATTGCTGCTGGATAAGTTTGTACTTTAAATTGAAGAGGATATTTATTTTTAGAACAGTTTCGTTCAGTGCTAATAACGAGACGGTTAATAACGTCGTGATTTATGGAGTAAACAGTAATTAACAAGTCTTTTGATAGTTTTTATCAAACAGGAAATGATGATTCAAATTTACATTTTTATTGAATTTACATTTTATAATTTTACGATGTTATCATACCACTAACATTTACTAACATTAGCATTTTTCATAAAATCAATTCAATTTAATAATCCCAGACCTAACATTAAACTCACGTTTTCCCAAAAATCAAGCAAAATCATAATACCCATAAAACCCTCTACCCTACTCGTCCAAAAATAACCCACCCATTCCCTCCACGACCTCTCTTACTCGACGCGATCCAAAAATAAATTTCCTTTGTCGAAAAATCGCGCTCGCGCAGACGCGCGCCCCACCGAATCTCGGTCTTGGATTCAACAGGTTGCCGCGCCAGCTGCTGGCGTCTCTCTCTCTCTTTCTTCGGTTCTCTCTCTGGCTTCCTTCCCCCAGTCCCCCAATTAGCGCGCCGTCTTGTAGGAAGCTGCTTCTTCCGCGTGTGCGCGCGGCAGCTCATTTTTCTCGATCGGCAAAACGCGGCCTGCGTATATAGTTACACGACAGATCTTTAATTAGCCCCGTCGTCGCGCTTTGCCGAGCGCATCGCGCGCGATGTAGTGTTTGTAGTAAGAAAAAAAGGGAGAATTAGTGTGGGGGAATTAGAGAGGGAGAGGAGTAGTGAATGTTTGTATAGAGGGGGAGGAGCGCGGGGGAAAGAAGATAATTGTCGCTTGTCAGGTTCATGCTTGGATTCATGCTTGATCAGGGAGACGAATAATTATATAGGATTTGGATGTGTGTTGGTAGACGCGTGTGTTTACGTTTTGTATACGTATGTGTTTTACTTATTTTGATTTTTGTGGGGTATGTGCTTGTTCTATTTTAAATTATTATAGATAGTAGATTATTTTCTTTTCTGCATTTATCTATTAGAAAAATTGTTCTCTACCTCGAATTATATTACCACTTCAATAAAGTATTTCTTTTAAAGTCTTTGATTATAAAATTGTATATGTAAAACAGTTATCGATATATCAAAATATTAAATAATTTATTCTATATTACATATCAGATCCAGAATCTATTTTCCCACAATCTCTCAGAAATATCCACTCACCACAAAAAAATAATCACATCAAACCAAAGCCTAAAATATCGATCACGTGCTCTCCATCCCTTGAAAGGACTTTTCCATACAGCCTGAATTTTCCACGAGGCCGTTCGTCAATTATTCATCCTGCTACGTATATCGATTCCGCGCTTCCCTCTCTCTTCCAAAATCCGCGGCTAAATACGCGGCAGCGTAGAGGCATAGGCGTAGAACAGGCAGAAGCAGGAGTAGTCGGGTAAATAGCGCGGCGCCGGCTGCTAGCGGTTGACGTTGATGCTGACGCGCTGTCGTTGACCGGCTGCTTTGTCCGGTAACGAGTTTATGGAGCGCCGTGGTCGAGAATCCGCAATACCGTGTACATGAGCCCGCGGCCGAAAAGCTTGGCGGCGAGTGGAATTCGGCGGATATGTTGTGGAATTTGGTGTGGATTAAGAGGGTAGATGTAGGTCTTTTGTTTGGGCTTTGTGGATGGGATTTGGATTGAATCGAAGGAACGTACACAGGTTTCTTTGAGTAATTGAAAAAATTGTTGTATTGATATTGGTAACATTTTTTCTCGAAGATTCAATACTTATATTTACCGCAAAACTTTCCATAACGCAATCGATCACATCAAGTTCTGACATTTACTTACATTTCGCAGCTTGAGTTAACCTTTTTTTATGATAAACATTTGTTATATCCACTTATACAAATTGATTAGTAAATTAAAAATTAAAAAAAAATATTTAAAATAATAGTTTGAGGTTATGGTAAGAACGGATGATGCCTTCCAAGAATTGAAATCAAATAACACTGCCTATCATATCAATTTTAATTTCTAAATTTTGTTTTTATTCTTCATATTAATAATTTAACGAAAATTTATTATTTTAATTATTAAAAAATAATATATTTTTAAAAATATTAAAAATTTTGTTAAATTACTTTAACTACTTTCTCATGATTCATCAATGGATCTTATGTTGAATAAAATAATAAGGTACACTACTAAATATAATACTAGATTTACTCCTTTTATACCACCATGTTACAAATCTACAATAGGAACTAATTTATTTTTAGTCAGAAACATAAATATGTGGAATGGCTTACCCTCAGATTTACTAAACTGTAACAATACTGTGTTGTTTAAAATAATTGCCAAACGATATTTTTTTAATGCGTCATGTATTTAGTTCATTTTCTGCAATAATTATTTTTTTTATTGATGTGATAATAATAGTCTTAAAAATTATGTATATATTTTTTGTATGAAGGCCTACAGGCCTGTATTGATATATAATAAATGAATAAATAAATAAATAAATAAATTAAAATTATTTAACTACCGGGTCGTTTACTTTATAAGATTTTCTTGTTCATTCATTATGAAATTTATACATTAATATGCGTTTTTGTATTTAATCATTTTTATGAAGACTGATGTATATGCATTTTAAGTATCTGATGATAAGATTAAACAGGAATGAAAAGATTTATATGCAAATTTTATTATTAATAATATTATTTTAATGGTTATAAATACAAGTATAATGTCAATAAAAATTTTAATAACGATCGTTGAAATATTTTTATCGTCATTATTTTTTTTTTATAACAAAATTTTTATAGCACCAGTAAATTTTATAAGCAGCCTCAAATTTTCAACGCATAAATTTTAAAACACCCCATTGGAATAACTTCGCGCAACGATCAACTTTTTCCAATAAAACATAATTATTTACCAACCGCCAACCTATCATTTTTGCCAAACTACTCCAAAGTAATTCATCTCATCCATAGGGAACCCACCCACCCAATCCCCGCGAAAAATCGATAAATTCAAAAATTCCCGAAAACTGCAACCAGCACGCCGGAGTAATTGACGAGGCGAGCCCGGAATCCGAAATTCAGATTTTCTATATCCAACCTCTCTCCCGTTTTCGAGAGTAAAACGCGGCCAAAGTGCGCTGGAGGATAATTGCCGGCTTCAAGATCAGAGGCCGGGCCGAAATCGAAGGTCGCTCCTGCAATTTAACGGGATTTATCGCACTCCCGGCACTCTTAACTCAGGCGCGAATTCCCCCCGCGGGGCCGGCGAATTTTCCAAAGTTACCTCGGCTACGCCTCATCCTCAAAACTCTCCGGCTCAGTAATTCTCGCTGCATTTTTCCTTCTCTCTATATTCAAATCCCCGCTCGGCTCTACCCCTTCCGTATTTTTTTTTTTTTTTTTTATTATTCCGGCGCTGCTGCTGCATTCTGGCGTTTTTGCCTCGGACCGTCGCGCCGTCTCTTTTGCGCCCGATCGCTGCTTCACGGCTGACCGGGCAGTTTCATCGCGAAGAGAAAAGAGAGAGCGCAGTCGAAGATGAGAGACTGAAGTCGGAGTTCACCGGCTGGAACTTCGGGGAGGGTAGCGGGGGAGGGGGGCGTTAGCGCGAGGGTGGAAATTTAGCCGCTTCAAGAAATGCAGACGGTATATACGAGATATCGAGATATTCCGGGAAGTGCGGCTACGTGCGGGGCCGGAGAATATACATAGAGCTGAAATATTCATCGCAAGATTATCGGAGATTTTTTTTTTTCATAGTGAGGAAAAAGCTGGGGAGTGCGCTTTGAGATAATGTTCGAGTGTAGAGGGATTTTTGTAGCGGCAGCGGTAGGTAGTTGGATGTATACTTTTTTTTGGTGATTGCAGAAATATCGAGTGTTGTTTAATTTTAGGATTTATTTTCGTATTGCGCATTATTTTTATTGCCGTATCCGTCGTGTATTAACGTTTTTCTCGTTTTCATCTTAAGTTTGCATAATCATGCGATTGATAAAATATTCAGTATACGAGAGAGCTTCGCGAAAATAGATGTAGTTGATTGAACTAATCGAACCGCAAGAATCTTTAAATGTTTTAAATAATCATAAATTAAATAAAAAAAGAATTCACGAAACACAATTATATTACACAATCACTCTATAAACCCAAAATTGTTCGCGCACGGAACAACACTTTACGCAAGTAGAAAATTAAGAATTAAATAAACAAAAATTTTTACTAAACTTAATATTTATTTTAATACAGTTTAAAAAGACGATTAATCCGTACAATAATAGTAAGGTTAAACCAAACTTGCTCCTTCGAATCCTAAATCAATAGCTATCTTGTTGCGCATCGTAACCTCTATCAACTGTCTTTTTCTATCGGCATATGAACATGATCAACTATACATATATTACAAAGAACTATTTTAAAATCATAAAATTTAATACTTTGACTAATTACAAAACGCTCCGAACTAATCTATTAAACCCACCACAACGACAAATAAAAACTAGCCCAGCAATAAGTATCCTCGACTTCAAAAATACAACCACCCACACACACCCAACCCAAGCCTCGCATTCGTTAAATCTTTCACCAGCGTCGTCTACCCAGAAAACCAATCATTTCCCGCTGGATCTGAAACTTTGTCTCGCAACACGCCATCGCTCTCGTTCAACTTTAAAGCACGCGCATTCGAGGGATCGATGAAAACGCGACGGTGATGTAGCTCGCGCGCTCTGGGGGGAGGCGGGGGAGCAAAAAAAGAGCTCAAGTCCCGAGAATTAAGGGTCGCCTAGCGCCGATATTCAGGCTTGCTCAGACGGAATAAAGGCGCAGAGTCGCACGGTAAGCTCTGGCGCGACATGGCTGACCCCACGGCGATCTTTTCTACTGTTGCCTCGGTTCACTTGTGTTGGCTCTTTGTCTTTTTTTGGGAGGAGGTGGGAGATGCAGACGAGCGTAAGGAAGGTTCAGGGTGCGTGGTGTATTGACGGTTTTTGGAGATGTGTTGCAGTTGGGAGGTTGGGTTGTTATGTAGGAAATCTGTATTGTTTATTGTTTCTGAAAAATTTTAAGTCTTTTAGAAACTAGTATTAATTTATTTAAAAATGGCTGACGGTTTCGATTTATTACTAAGGACTTTATACGGCTTGCAATAAGTATTAAGTGTACCCAATCTAACGTAAGATAATACAGATTAAATAAAATATTTACGATCATCCCGACTGCAAAAAGCCTGTTTCAATAATGCGTAATTATTTAAAGTAGACGATAAAAAAAAAGTTTATCGTCGCAATCAATTTTTGTACTTAATCTTTTACGCGCACTATTTTCTTTTACTTTACAGAACTAAAAAGCTATTTACTCGAAAAAGTTTCATAAAGATTTTTATCGTAATATCATCATTGTTCAATATTACCAATTTTATCCCCTAACTTTTTAAAGCACTATTCGACTTGATCTGCCATCAATACCGTCCCGCAGTGGCAAATAACGAAAAATAAATCAAACAAATATAAGAAAGAAAAGCCAAAGGGGAAAACTATCCTCGGACGACTATCAATTCGCCCCGGTGAAAGCGCAGCAAATCCAAATCTGTGTTTTAAACATAAAGTAAATTGAATCGAGCAACTTGCGCGCTCTGGGCTCGCCGCGCTGGGAATTCGAAAAGTCGCTCGGTATATAAAAGTTCGTTAAAGAGTCGGTAATCCGCCGGGCGATAAGAAAACTTTTCGCCGGTCTTATAGTTGCGCTCTCTTTACATAGGAAGCTTAGAAGCGCCCGAGCGTCCGACTTACCGCAAATCTGTTTGGAAATGATGATTTAGTTGCTCGGAATCTGTTGGTTTTAGTTTCTTTGTTACTGCGGGCTGAATGCAGGAGCGTAAAGTAGAACGGCTTTATGGGTCATTGATCGATAGAAAAAATAGATAATAAATTTCAGTTGAAAAGAGTTGTAAGCATTGTACAAGCTTTTCTTTTAATGTCTTATTTGAAATATTTTTTACTGTTGAAATTATTTTTTACAGTGATGAATAACTATTTTATACAAATTGTTTTTTGCAATAATGTTAATTAGTTAATTTATTTAGTCATGTAGAACATCTTACACGTTATTATAAATTTAAATACTACATTATACTTATAATTTCGTTTTTTTATCATTCGAGCAAAAACCAACAATATTTAATGTAAAACTACATTGTTTAATATATCTCGTACATAAAAAGGGAGCAAAAAGTATTGTTGGTTCCATCTTATTAAAATTCAATTGCAATATATTCTTGACTAATCCGAATTGATACCCAAAACATTATAAGCTCATAAATCCACTTCCACGCGCGACATATTCATAGAAGTCTATTATCACCCAAACACCGCCTGCTCAATATCGTCACTCCACCACAATGGCTGCGCATAATCCCAAGGAGGAATAAATCGTTCCGCGTTCTCGCTCCATTCAGCCGCATGAAAAACTTGCCGGGGCTCGGAAAGCCAAAGAAAAGAAGAAGCGAGTACCCGTCACTTTTGCGGAGCAAACATTTCCCATACTCTCTCGCTCTCTCTATATATATATATCTCCGCGGATTCCCGTCGCATTATCATGAGCAAATTTGACTTTCCCGCCCCCGCAGACGTAGTACCCTCTTTTCTTTCGCTCGAAACTTGCAGCTCCCTCTCTCCCCTTACCGTTTCGCGAGTTCCAAGTTGTACGAGCGCGCAGGCCTGGAAAATCGCGCGGTTATTGTCTACTTTTCTTCTTTTTTTGTAGAAAGAGCCCGGGTTTTTAATCGGGGGGCAAATATTTTTCTTCGCGCTCTTTATTTGAGGTGATTTTTTGTAGTTTTCTTTTTGGCTTCCTTTTTTAGCATGTGCATTGGTTCTTTATTGCCGAGACGGTGTTTGTAAACAAGTGGAATTTTATTTTCATTCAATCTCAATAGATAGAGAAAATTGTTTTTTAAATAAGGCAATTTTAAAAAATTGCTTAATAAAATAAAAATATAGATAACTTATTTTACAATTTTTACCTTAAATCTAGAAAATTTCATATCTAATGTGAATGTTTTCTTTTTGTTTTAGGTAAGCCATATAGCGTAGGGAAAAATTTACCCCCTTCTATTTGTAAGTACCTACATAAAATATGATTTTAACTTTCAAAAAGATATAGAGTAGCTTCGTAAAGCGGTACTGACTCCACAAAATTAATGGATAATTATTTTAAGCAAACAAAATAATGTTAGCTTTAAAATGTATTAAATCATATAAATTCTTATCATTTGCAATCAATCACCATGAATTCATATGATTTAATGCATTTTAAAGCTAACACATTATTTTGAAGTAGAAAGAAATTTACGATGAAATGTTATTTCCCCGAAATAAAACGAAATTTAGGCGTAGAAAAGTATATAGTAGGGCATAAAGTGGAAAATCCGAGAAACTCAAAAGAACGAGGTTCGCTGCTCTCTAGTAAAAAGTTGAAAAGGGTACACTGAAACGATGCCTTGTTATTTCGCTCCACTGGAACTCTATACATATTTTATTTCGCCAAACTTTGCCCCTGGCCCCGGGAATTTTCCCAGTTTCAGTTTGCGAAAAATTTCGATACGGTATTTCATGCCTTACTAAAAATGCAATCAATTTTAATGGTTGTGATCTTATCCATTATTAATTCATGCGTAAGGTTTTGACGCTTCTTTTTTTTCAATTTAAGTGACTACTCTGAATTTATCTCAAAAAATATGGATGATATTGAAAAAATTGTTGTTTAACACACTCAATTAGATCACATTATTGAGCAATTAAAAGACCTTAAAAATATCTGAATAATCAAGTACTTCAAATTTTTATAAAAATAAAATAAAATAGACACTGTTTCTCAATTAAATAATTTTTTCGGATATAATTAAAACTGTAGAGAATAACGTGTAAATTAAAATCCTCAAATTAACACTCCTTTATCCGCTAATCACACTAAATCCGCGTTTATCCCAGCATAATACACGAAAAACAAGCGGCAGAATACATTCATCCCGACAATCACCTCGAATTACGTGCGAGCTCGTCCTTAAATACCCCGTCGAGCGCTCTAAAATGCCATTTTCGCAGCGCCGATATAAAAAGAGGAGCCGCAGCTAGACGAGATAATGAATCCGGGACGAGCTCGGTGTCGGCGTAATTTTGAGCAGGGCGCGAATTCGTTAATCCACTCCGTGCGCGCGGTTGCCACAGTGGTTCTTCGCCGTCCGGCAATTGTCTCGCTTCTTTTTCCCCCTTTTTTCGGGCCGGCGCGCGCGCGCGCGCGAGGAACAATTTTGTCGAATGGAATGCCGAAGTAGCCGGGGCTGATAAAAAATTAACCGACTGCCAGATTGCCGCCTCGGAGCGTATAAAAAAAAGAAAGAGGGAAAGAGGGAAGGATGGAAGAGGCTGGAGTGGCCGGGAAGCGGGCGCTTTTTGTCGCTAGTTGGATGTAGAACTAGAGTACGGGCCGCACGCGAATAGAATTTTCTAATAAAAATTACGCCAGTCGAGCTGGAGTTTCGGGCCGTTTGCCTTTTGACGAAAATAAGAGGCTTTTCGAATATGCGCTAGCTTTATTGCCTTAATTGAGTTTCATATTAATAATTTAACGATAAGCTTTCATACACCGAAAATAAATACTTCACAAATAATTTTAGTTATTCCGAGAAGACAATCACCTATACAATGCCGAAAATTCCAAGAATAAATAGACAAGAAGAAGCGCTTCCAAAAATAAAAGAAAGCCAAAAAAGAAAGAAGGTAAAAACATTTAACGAGTCCCGACGACGCGGTCGATCCTATTCCGACGAAACTAGCCCCGGGAAGAAGGCGGCGGCGCGTATACATTTCTTCCTCTTTCTCCGTGATCCGCTGGGAATTTTTCGCAGGCTCATCGTCCGGCTGCGCGTACGTGCGTCGAACGCCAGATGAGGACGATATTATACGTGTTTTGTCGGGCAATATTTCTTTGCGCTGTATTTCGAGCTCTTGAGAGATGAAATCAGAGCGCGAGCGCGAATTAATCGCGAGTGATAAGCTTATTTTGCTGCGGATTATTTGGCTCTGGGATTTGGCATCGGCTATATGTTAAGAGCTGGCTACGAGAATATATCTTGCTAGTAATTTATGTTATTTGGGAGTATTTAGAGCATTAATTGAACGAAATGAGTTGAATGAACATTAATTTGATATTTGTACTTATAGAAAGTGGTTTAGTTGTTTAGTTTTATTTAGAAGAGATTAAATTTTTAATAAACACTAAGCTTGAGCAGATAACTGCTATTTATCCATGTTTTTTATTTGAATTAATTAGAAACATTATGAAATAGAATAAAATAACAAGCTTTATTCAAAAGATTAATTTTAAAAAATATTTTACTCTCTTTTTATAATTTTTTGTAATTTTTAGTTTATTTTAGCTACAAACTTTTAAAAATCAAAATAAAATAAGATAGGACAACAAATTTTCCGAAGCATATTCTACGATAGATTTTTCATCAAAGTAAGCAATAAACTCAAAATTTATATTTTCGTCAATTTAAGTCTTTTGATCCCTTAGTAGAAATAAAAACTTCTTCTAAAAGTAATTTAAGTAGATATAATGAAAAAATGAAGTAGGTTAAACAAGTTTAATTCATCTGCTCAACGTTAAGAGGAAAAATAAATTAAAATTCCATATTAAATTTAATTTAACTTTGTTAAATCATAATTTTTCTGTCATTTAAATGTAATTATTCATTAAAACAGAAAACTTTTATAATGAATGCTTCTTCATCCCTCAAAATCTATATTTCATTAATTCTAAACCAGAAAATTTATTTTTCAAACATTTGGAAAACCCCTTTTCCATCCAATTCTCATGAGGTTTACTTCTATTTTTGTACGTTTGATTTTGCCTTTTACGCCTACGCCAGACGCGCAAATTGAGTCTACCACGATCGAAAATAGAAATTGATAGCCGTGACAATTAAAGGGTCGCTGCAAATAGGTTTTACGAGCCATATTTTTTTTCACGTAAGCCAGTCTATTGTGTAGGCTGTACGAGTTCTGCGAACAGATAAGATCGCGCTTATGAGTAACGACTGTGGAGGGACGAGCGGCATAGATCATCGGAGAAACGTGTTCCTGAGTATGTGCGTGCCGGGGAGAATTTTTTTCTAGTGCGTTTTTTGTAAATTCTGAAATTTCACGGAGACGTGCTTTTTGTTAGTAAACATGGTATGAGATAGTCTGGTTATAGCAAATTTAGAAGTGAATAAGTACTTTTAGCACTGTCTGGATGTAAATATAGTTGAATTTTATAAATATAGTTGTAAGTTGAAAGAATTTAATGTAAAATTAAATTGTATAAAATTTTTAGAATTTAATAAAAAAACGGTTAATTTCTTTTAATAAAGGGTTGTTTTTTTAGATTAAAATAAAATTATATAATACCTTCTTTTAATATTCATTATAAGCTTCAAATATAACCTTTAATTTAAAATTGCGTTAACGAATACGTTTATATTTTTCAAGAACCGTTAATTGTATTTTACTTTTCATTTTTCTGGAAAATTTTACCACGTAAAATAATTTCATCTCTCGTACAATAATCGTCCTTTTATCACTTAAATTTTAATTGCCAGTGATGGAATTTTTAAATTAAAACACGATTCTTTCGTTTGATCAATACATTTTTATAATCGTACATTCTGTACAAACCGAAATTTTCCTCTACTAATATTACCCTAGAGGCCTATTTTTGTATGATTATTTCGTAAAACGCGCGTCAAATTACAAGAGAGCACAAAGTGCAATTATTTTAATGGTCGGAGCTCGTGGTGCAATGTTTATTTATTATTAAAATTAACACCGGACGTAAAATAATTGCTCGAGGGGCTAAATTTTTATCCTCGGCGCTTACGCTCGTCTTCTTCTACTCGAATAACGGATAATGCATTTCCAGAAGATGAGCTCATATTTCAGGTAGATGTTCGAGATTAATAACTCGAAGGGGGAGTTTCCGCGGTAGGGGTAGAAACGTAGGTTCTTCTGGGAGTGCCAAGTGAATTTAAAAAAACTATGGTACGCAAGACGGGGATAATTTCTTATTTAGCAGCGCTCGTTAATTAATAAAGTATGTTGATTGCTGTATAATAATGGTATTATTAATAATTGGTAATTTATTTTTTTTTCATACTTTGAGTAATATATTATAATTTTATAAGGCTACACAAAACGTAAAAAAGGTGTACAAAAATTAAAATAGAATTTCTATTCAACTTAATATACGTGAAGGCTATCATTTTTTTAAACACTTAAACATAAAAAAATTTTCGAAATTTTTAAAGAATTCCAGATATTTAATTAAAGGATATCGGTAAAATTATTCCCTATTAATATTTGAGGAAATGGATATTGAAATTTAAAAATTGTGAATATCGATAAAGTATTAGTATCGAATTTTGTCATAAAAGTATAATTGAATTTTCACTTTTAAAAAAACTTTAAATTGTGGCAAATCAGCGCAATTACTTTTTTATAAAATTTTCATCAGATTATAGATTTAATTGTATCAGGATAATGTTATGACCTTTGTTGTCATTTTTCTCCTTTGGTGTCCACATGTCGTTTTTGAAATTATTTTTTTGAAATTTTAAAGAGAAAAATAACATCTGGGCCCCGTCAGGTTACATTGTAACGATAACAGTAGTTATAACAATATTAATTACTGTAGCTAGACTATACAGTTATATAGTAAATATCAAAAGACTTGAAGCAATTTCAAGACACTCCTAACTACCTCCCCCAAATTATTAAAGAATCTCGTACCAACTTCTATCAATTTTCAACCACATCGCTCAAAAGCTAATCTCTCCATTCCCCACGGAAAAAAGCGATTTACATGCAGCACATGCCGGCAACTCCGAACTTGCCTCTGATTATCACGCACTTGTGGCCTGCTCGTTTAACATACCAGGGGCGCGAAGATCTCGAAATACCGGCCCCTCGACGCGCCGCATTGTTCCTGCGTAGTCCGCTCCTTGGTCAATAACTCCGGATTCTGGCTCGCGCTGCCGTTTCTATCCCTCCGCGCCACTCTATCTCTGGAGAGAGAGAGAGCTGGAATCTCCAGCTCTCTGGAAGCACCGGGGGCAGCAGCGACGGGCCGAGATTGAGTGATTGATCGCCGATGGCGATTGTTTGTAGCGCGCGTGGCCGGTTTTGATCGTGCACCCTGACTGCATAATGAGGGTTGATGCTAGTTAATGAGACTTCATTCGCGGCGGGTTGCTTGATAGAGAGGTGGGCTGCTTCTGAAAAGGTTGATTGGAAATAGGGAGAGACGTTTGTGAGAGAATTTTTGGATGAATTTTTGGGATTCAGTATTAGATTGATGGAAACTTACTGTAATGGCTAGGATACAATGTTACAGGGTAGTTAAAATTATTTTATAAGCTTCGACGAAAAAAATTCATTTTACAAGGTGCATTGGCACAAGACACTGTCTACGTTGGAAGCAATCTTCTTTATTCATAGAAAGACGACGTTGTCCTAATTTCCATTAATGCAAAGTAAAGAGACACAAATAGAATAATAAAGTGTCAGAGTATACTTTAAATCCTTTATTTTTACAAGACGTAAACAGATAGTGTATTAATAACTTTGTTCAGAATTAACAATAGCTCATATTCGGATCAGGTCAGCAATACTGAAAGATCCCTTAGATTTAACCGAATAGACGCGTCGTTCATAATCCGTCAATGAGTATGTCAACACAAGAGTGAACATTTCACGTGAAAATGTGAACAAAGCTACAAAGAATAATATTTTAAAAGACTAATGAATAATAGTATCGCGAATGCGTGTTTAATTTTTTCTTTTATTCCGTGCCCGCAGAGGAATCAATTTCGTGTTTTTACCAACGGATCGGCGAGAGTAAGAGCGGATTTTCACGATGTTTCGTTTATTTTCCGCCGTTATAGTAGAAAGATTTGCGTGGCGGAATGTGTGGGAATAATTGAAGTTGAATGGAATGAAAATTTAATTATCGTGAGTGTGTGAGTAGCGGAATTCTATCATTTGATTATATAATTTTAATAATTTTGAATTTTACGAGCTTTTTATCCAGGCTGCAAATGGAAATTATATGAAATTTTTTGAAAGGATTTTCCTTTTTAAAAAAAATTTTATTTTTAAACGGCGGGGCACGAATATTAATAAAAATTCCAAATATAATTTAACAGCCGTTGAAATTTTGCCGCAAAAACGAAAACGTTGAACAGAGCACTTCTATTACAGTTATTATTCATTATTCGTGATGGATATCGTTCGGTATTTCAAGGACCCGCACGTGGAGCATTGGCCGATTCGAATAAATTTGATAATTTGATAAATAAGAATATGAATTAAGAAATAAAATCATATATCGCAAAAAATAGCTCGTGTCTTTCGTACACTTTTTTTCGCGTAAAATGTCGCTTTTCAAATATTAAAAGTATTACAGTTCAATTATTATTTTAGTAGCCATCAGCTATTATTATTATTAATAATTATTGAAATTGTTTTTAAATTCCCATTAAAATGAAATAAAGTTGTCAATATAGAATATTATTTCTTCATAATCTTTTACAATAAAAATATTGCAAAACATATCAATGAATTACGACTCATGAATTAAAATAAGTCATCTTAATTGCGACGAGAAAATGCCGAAAAGACTTCTAAATTGACGAAAAATCCCTTCTTCCAACCCAACAAATTCCTAGCTCACCCGAAATAATATCCATAAAGATGCAAAGCAGCCCTCTTCTCTCTCTCTCCCTCTCCGGCTTCCCTTTGGCTTTACCGTAAAAAGTCGCAATTGCATTTTTAACGTTGACCCTCCATCCTCCAGCGAGCTTCAAGGAAAACGCTAAAGCAAAGTTCGGTAAGGTGTTGCTGCGGGGCGGGGATTAACAAGCGCTCCGCGCAGCGAGGAGCGAAAGGCTTGGCTTTTTCCGCTGGCCCCGTGTATTACGCGAGGCTTTGCCGTGGGATCAACCCTTCTCGAAGCTCCCCTTTGTCTCTCTTTTTGCTCCTCGCTCTCTCGCGTGTTCGTCAATTAGCAGGACTTTCTTCACTCGGCGTGATTACTCGTCGTCCTCGACTTTCATCATCATCTTCCGCGCGCCCGTGCGCTCTTCAAGGTCCTCGTCCCCGAGAAAAATGAGCGGGAGCTGCGCGCCGAGGAAACGAGAAAATGCACTTTTCTATTTCCTGTATAGAGCCTTGCGCGCTGCTTTTTATGGCTTCTCTCTCGTTCGTCACTAGACGAGCTACTTTTACAGATGAAAAAGCTCGCCTCCGGTGTACGCACGATACAACCCCCCGCGCGCGCAATTTTTAAATAGCGTCGGGAAATTATTTCTGAAAGGGCTGATGAGAGAGCAGTAATTAATGGTGCATCCAGGGAAAATTGCTACTTTGGATTATTGTTTCGAGAAATTTTGCGCTGCGGTGAAACTTGCGGAGTGTTCTCCATTTTGGAAGCGCCGCTCTCAAACACTGACCTCGAGCCCTATGACGCATGTGCAATGTTGACCGGATATCTGAGTGCGTCATAACATTAACGATGGGCACTATCAATCACCGTTCGGAATGGTTATGACACATGGGTATGAAATCACGGCTAATGCAATGTTTAGATGTACCGGGAGGACTTTATTTTCAATTCCTCGAACTTGTTTCGAGGTGGAAAGTTGAGTGATTAATTGAAACTGTGCTAATTAAAAGTCAAAGTAAATCTTCAGTTAGAATGGCATTAGTCGTGGAATTTGGACGTAGTCCAGATATATCATTGTAATTTAATTGTCATGGTTATAATATACGACGTCATGATGTATGCAATTTCACGTCTACCTGAAGGCGGAGACGAAAGCTTGCGAGTAAATCACCTGCGCAATTAGTGATTTAATACACCATCATATTAAGATAGTTGTTACAATTCAGTATAAAAGATCTGTCCCAGTTCACTTAACAGTTAGTTCACATTTTCTTCAAATTTTTGTAATACAACCCTCTTTTGTTACTTTCAACTAACCACACCGATAAGCTTCCTCAGGCAACAACGTTATTCATAAAACAAGACACAACTGACCAAAGAATGATCGAAGTCATAAAACTGCAAAAACCATCGGCCCTGCACTTTTGTACCCATCAACTTTACTCACGTCAGCTGCAGCCCTTCCCTGAACTTCACTGAAAAATCGCTTTATCCCTTACAACAAACGCCGAAACCAATTTACCAACAAACACCTCGGCAAAGCCTAGCAGTGCGCTCTTGTGCACGCGCAGCAGCCGCTCCATCAAAGCGCCTCGAAAACGAAAGACGAAGGAAGCTTCGCTGATGTTCCGATACACACACACACACACACACACAGGCAGGCCACAGCTTTTTCGAAGACGCGCGTGGCACACGAGCTCGATTTTAATTAGCGCGACTATGTATACACGTGAGAGCGAGGCCAGCCACTCCGTGGGAGGGTGGTCCGCTCTTCGATTAAATTATTAATTAACGCTCGCGCAGAAATACCACATCACACGGCGACGGTGTACACGCGCAAGCTCGCAATTTATGGCTATACGGAGAGAGGCAAGGAGGACGGGTATCCGCTTATAAGGCATTATTTCTCGAGATAGGCTCTGTGCTGGAGGATATTTTTGCCCGATGGCTTATCGAATTTAGTGGGTGATATTGAGGAAATTTGGATAAATTTTGATTTAACTATATAGGATTCCTTAGTAGGCTAGCTGCGATAATTTCTATGTAATTGTTTATTACTAACAGGAATCAAGGCAAAGTAATAATGTACAAACGACTTTCAGCCGGCTCTAAAACTGTTCGTAAACTTGCGCAAGACTTGACGGAAATTTCACGGGAGATACGCTCGAGAAATAATGCTTCCTCTCGTGGCGTGCTTCAACTCTCTCGTCGTCTCCTGCTTCTTTCTTCTTCGTGTGTGCATGTGGCTACGGGGGTATGAGTATGCACACGCGTCGTCATAGCTCGAGGAGCACACAAGTACGCGGAACAACTCAGTTAAGACAGATTGAATCAAGTTTTGCATTATGAAGTGATGGGAAAGTGCGGAAAATTGACTGTGCCGGCTGGTGACTCTGAAAATTGAATCAAAGTTGAGGAAGCTTATGAGTGTTATGTTAGAACGGTTGGATTTGATAATTTTATTCCTTTCGACCTTCAATACAGCTTGTTATGTGACATATAATTATGGATTAGTAATGATCTGCAAAACATTAAGAAATTAAACTTTAAAAATCATTTACATTCTAATTCATAACTCCACACAATTTCGCAGTATTAACAGCAATGATCAAAACAGCACCCACATTGCAAATCCCAAAATTACCCCTATCTCTCTGTTCCGCCCACCTTCGCTTCCACTTTCAAAAAGTGCTAAAACCCAAAATTATAATACCCACGAAAATTCCGGTACTAGCTCCGCACTTTCGCGTCGCTGTATATACACCCCCTAATCTTCCCTTAAACGCGAGAATTACGTACCTACGGAGGACGTATTCCACAAGCTCTTTTAGGCCATGTATATACGTGTGCATATGCGTAGGTATGCATCGGGTTTGCCATAGTTTCGAGCGTTTACTTACGCGAATTTCGGCGAAGGAGCTCCGTATAATCTTAACCGGCGCGCTAGCTCGGAGCGAATTTAATCTTTGTGATTGGTCGGATACAGTTTGCCTTTGTGTGCGATCGCGCTAATTAAGTGGAATTAATTTTTTAGCGCGCAGGCGGCTGAGTAAATAAAGGAGTAAAATTAATTTCGCCATTGCGTTTATAGTGGAAACTGTCGGTTTAACAGTGGGGGGTGCAAACTGTAACTGATGCGTGACTTTTACAACGGTTTTGTAATCATTAGTCGTTAAATTTTACATTATAAATTCATTGTCGATAGTAGTTTTGAGGTTTGCTTTTACAATTAATGCGCGTATGCATAAATGCTTTATTAACTAATTTGGCTTTTATAACGAACCAAAGCCACGCCGAGAGGCAGTTGTATTCGCGAACGTTTGCTAACTTTTGTAGTAATGTTCTCTTTATGTGGCGAATAATACAAATACAACGCATACGCATTCATAATACTCCACGCATGTCAAATTTCAAAGTACGCTTTAGCAGCGAACGTTATAACTTAATCTTAAACAACGGCGCAATCCAATACAGTCAATTTCACGTGAAAGCAGCCAATTCCGCAACTTAATCACGTCCTTTTATCGAGCCACCCGGCAAAAGAAGCGAAAAGAAAGAGCACGAAACCCAAAGTCACAATAACGATTCAAAAAAGACTCGAGAATCAAATCCCCGAATTCTCGTGGCTCTCCTGTCAGCCGCGTTCGCAATCAAAGCCCGTTCGAAAAAATTCGTCAAAGCCGGCCGCTCATTCGACCGTTTGGCCGCAAAAAAGATTTTAATCATCCGCCAGGCATTAAAAGCCCAGGGCGTCGAGCTACTACAGTAGCAGCATTCGCTTAGAGGTCTTGTGCGCGAATGAAAATCCAGCACTCGCTTCATTATAGTTTCCGAACGCTTTCCGCGCTTGTATTATTTGTTGGCTCCGAGTTGTCGGGCGAATAGAGAGAGAAAGAGAGAGAGAGAGAGAGAGAAAGGGGGGCTGTAAGTGGCCCGCGGGTACTTCGCCAAACCAATTAAGCTCGTTGGATTGTAAAGGCCTGCCTTTAGGGGCGCTGCTGCGCGCACCGCACTGCGGTGGCTATCTGTGTCTATGTGTGCGTGGGTGGGTGTGTGTTGCAGTGAGTGTGGGTGTGTGATGTATCGCGGAGCACGAGCGAGCCTCCCGCGTAATGGGTCAGTTTTATGACGAACGCGCGCTCGGACTTAAGCTCGCTGCGTGCGCGTGTCTGCAGTTGGCTGTGGTAGGGGGTGGGAAGGGAGGGTGAGAGTGAGAGGGAGAGACAGAGAGAGATAGAGGATATCGTACGATGGGGAATCCTAGGAAGGATATATAGATTCGATCAACATGTCGGGATGAAAGAAAATTTTTTAGCTTGAAAATAATTGGTATATTTTTTTATATTGGTGATCTAATGACTTGCTAATGATAGTTTATGAGTTAAATGGATGCAATTGTGATTTGATCTTAAAATATATTTTTGAGGTCGACAAAAAATTCTGTACATGGAAAAAAGTTTTTAAAAAACATTGCAAAAGTCACGGTTATTTATTTTTTAAACTTCACAGTCAACGTAACAGACTTATGAAACCGAAAAAATGCTAGACATTTTGATGCATTTTATTGAACACCAAGGAAAATGTTCTAAAACTTTGACTATAAAGCATACAATATTTTGTGTACATACTTGTCAATATTATATACTCTAAAAAATTTTCTTCGATACAATGAAGCAAGAATTTTTTATTCAGATATTCAACATAATCAAAAAACGTGTAATAATTTTGTAAAAATTTTAAAGTTTGGCACTTACTTTGACTTTAGCATTTATATATTAATATAAATGTGGATAATTTTCGACATATTGAATATCTTTACAAAGTTCCAATTGATAAATCAATTATTAAATTAATAATAATAACAATGACAAAAAACTAATAAATGTTTCGGCCTTAAAAAAATAATACAAAAGTTATAAAATCAATAAAATCAAATACATACATAAAAATTTTATTTTGACTTAAACAAACGCACAGGTAACAAAAATCTCGCATAAAGTCTCAACTAAACAACAATTTCTCAAAATCAAAGCCAATTAGAAACCCTCCCGAAAAGATTAGCCTCCGCGAAAGCAACGTTTATCATTTCACTGAGGCGTCTTGTCTGGCGCTGCGCTCGCAAGCTAGCTCTGGGCGACGGGAGATATACCCTCGCGCGCAAGCCAGCCTAGGAAAGTCGGCGAGTGGAATATCGCGCGAGGCAGACAGACAACGCGAGAAGGAAATCTGGAAGCGAGCTTCGCTCGGCTGTAGGAATGCAGTCTGAGATAGTAGAGAGGAGAAAGAGAGAGAGGGAGGAGCGAGAGCGGCCGAAACTTTGCCGCTTGATTAGACACTTATGACGTGGATCGCGCGAGCGCGCTAGACGTTAATTTCTCGCTGTTGTTATTATTTAGTGAATTCTCTGTCTCGCGCGCGTCGCCAACCAACTTGCCGGGTTTGTTAGTGCAGGCTGCTACTGACCACGAGCTATGCTAATGAGTTGCGAGGGGAATTTTTTTAATGTTTTGGGTGTGTTTTGTTGCATTTTTATGAGGTTAAATAATTAGAATAAAATAAGAAGAAATATCAATACTGTAATTCATTATTGCCAAAAAATTATTCTAATTACTTTTTCATTTCCATACAAACACGTAAATAAACATAGGAATATGCATAGAACATCTGAAATTCCGATCATCCAAAAACAACCGTATCCATCTATAGCTGCAAAACTACTCTCCCCTCATACTTTTCCCTCCAGCCTCACTCCGCGCGCTTGCGATAATTTAATTTCGCGAGCATGTCGACGCCGTCGCGCCGAGGGTTTTCGACGCAATTTCCTTTGTTCGAAGGGTGCGAAGTGTATATAGCCGCACAATCTTCGGCTTTGCCGCAAATCCCCCAATCGCAAGGACGATGCATATCCCTTCGGAGCTCGCGCGACATCAAAATCCCGTGTTTGTTTTTGGTTATTGGATGGGTTTCGCGGCGGCCGAGACAGTGTCAGTTCCGGATGAGCTGGCAAGGGAAATTCTTAGCTGTCGTGGAGGCGCGTTTGTCAGGGTGGTGTTTTCTGCTTGCGGCTTTTCTTTGTATTTTAGCATTGGAGGATTTCTTTGGCGGAGGTGTCGCGTGCTTTGGGGTGGGAGTTTACTGGGATTTTGGCCTTTTAATTTGTGAAGGTAGTTTTGATTAATTGTATACATGAAAAAGAGTTTTAGAGTTATTATGTGTTTTGAATTTTAAAGTAATTAAAGTA
Organism: Eupelmus urozonus; assembly: GCA_900480035.1. NCBI lineage: Eukaryota > Metazoa > Arthropoda > Insecta > Hymenoptera > Eupelmidae > Eupelmus > Eupelmus urozonus. The sequence continues at coordinate 52,394 of UELX01000933.1, forward strand.
ATACTTAGAGTAATTAGATAATCAAAAAATACAATGTTATTTATTTTTATACTTTTTTTTGTTTCAGGTAAGTTACATCTAAAGCATTGCAGTTTCGTGTAAGCAGTGAGTAAAAAAAACCTTTTCTGAAAACGAAGTAAATGAAATATCAATTTTGTATAGTTTATTCAAAAATCTCAAAGTCTATTCACAATTTCAATTCTAATACAGTTTTGCAAAATTATATTAAAATTTTAATTAGGAAAATTCATTAGATGCTGCATAAACTATATAGAAAATAGAGTAATGCAATGCATTTACGTTGTAACCTAATTTCATATAACATAGATGAAGTGCTATTTTAATAAACCAACAGAAAAGTTTTTCATTAGTTTGTTTACGCATATAAAATACTGGTATATCGAATAAACTTGTTAATTTTATGAAACAAATTCCATCGCTGCATCAAATTCCTTTCTTCGTAACAATCGACCTTTTTAAATGCCGGGAAAAATTATCAAGCGTATAGAACGTTTAATTAAAATTTTAATTAATTAAACACTGAAGTATTTCTCTTATTAGTACGCAAACTGATATGTATACTAATATTTACAAAAAATATCAATAATTGGTAATATTATTTTATATTATTTTCCTAAGTAAAATTCATCTTATAAAGCTTACTTACGAATCGAAAATGTATAAAATCCACTTATAATGCAAATTACAGATGAAAATTTAGAATTCTCATCCCATACTAAAAGTTTCTTCAATTAAAGCAAAACCATTATTTCTCCATTCCTTTTAAATTCTTACAATGACTTGAGTAAAAGACACAGAGAGCGGTTAGCACGATTCTTTGTGCTTTTTATCGGCGAACTCTTGAGTCAGCCCCTTGGGCATCTTGGCGGGCCATGAAAACGCGAGAAAAAGCACTTTCCATTATTTTTCAATTGCCCGGCTCATCAGACAAAGGTATAACGTATAATATCCCTCATGTAATTGAATTTTTTCGCCATTTTCAAATTAATTAAAAGCCACGTTAGAGGGCAGTGACTTTTTGGCCGGTTACCAAATTTTAACTGAAAACTGACTTAATGTTCTTCAAGATTTAGTTCAGTCCACATTTGAGAAGTTACTCCGTTTATTTAATTTATATTAGAGCAGTTACATTTCCATTGCAGTATGATTTAACAAATACTTTAGATAAAAGCTGTGATAATTTTATTAACTGCTGGTAAAAATGTATTATTTTATAAATTTTTATTATTTCCTACTTCTACCCTTAAAAAAAAATAACTTACACTTTACAACTAGAATACAGTAAAGCACAATTTTATTGATATATCAAAAACATAAGTTATTTTATAATAAACTCATAAAATCTTTTAATGTTTAAACAAGAAAAAAAAACTTTATCTATCACACAATCGGTGCGGTGTATATTTTTCACCTAACTTTTTAACTCGATAATCCAATCGATGTCAAATAAAACGAAATTAAAAAAGAGAAAGAAAAGAATCGATAAGCCCGATTCCGCAACTTATTTGGTGCGAACAATATATATATCGAGACGCGCGGCGTACGGACACGTCAGTCGGAACGCGCTCGTCCATTCTAATAAGTTCATTGTCAATGCGTGACTGACAGCCGTTTCAGCTGGAGCTTTTTCGTTCCTCGAACCTCGGCCAATATACGCGCCGGGGACGATATATTTTTCGGAATTTACACCACGGGATTCGCGGCGCTGTTCACGTCAAAAGCAGAATCTGCTTGCAACGGAGACGAGGATAACGAAGACGATGAGGAATTGAAAATAAAATGCTGTAAAAATGCTGTTGTTGTAGCTGAATGATGTATGAGGGATGATTGGAGAGTATTTTAATAATTTGATAGTAATTTTAAGGCAGCAATTAATTGTTTATTAGCAAATTCAGAAGTTTCATCATTTATGTTGATTCAATAAAATTCATCGCAAAAAGGGCATATCGTAAAATATAGAAATTGAATAACAGAACCATTAGTAGAAAATGAAAGCACGGCTATTAATCTCTATTCTCGTTAAAATTGAATCAATGCGGATCGTAGTTCATCGAAGAAAATCAAACACTGACATCTAGATACATTAATCATGTTAAACTACCTCATTCACTTTTAAGGATTATTTTGTTCTTTATTTGATTAAATACTTATTTTCAATTAATTCTATACCACATATTCCATTTTATACCAATAAACAATTTCAATCAGTGCAAAATCCAAAGTTTAATTAAATTTCAAAATAAGCGCTATTTATACAAATTTAACATTTAAATTATTATTGCCAAATCTTGATACTATAATTATATTTGAATTTTCTGCGATCCACATTAAAATTACATAATTAATTAATACCCGTATACGCGTAGACGCAGAAGCAATCCTCGCGTATCATCTATCCACGAAAACTGAAATATTTCACGCACTAACTTGTAATTACATTACATTTAAATTTAATTACATCATCTCCGAATATTAACCTATAAATCAACTCGCCGTTGCAATATGCGCTTCTCGACTTCGAAACTACCTGTTCATATTCCCCGAACCTTTTGCTACAAAACCACAGACCCACCTCTGTCACCAAATAATGCGATTCTATCACCGTCCCGAATTGATTCGTAATCCATCCGATTTTCATCAATCCGCGGTGCGCAATAAAACTTTTGGCCGTTAAAAATTTTCCGGCCGATCGATGCGCCGGCTTTTTACGCTGCGCACAGTTTAATTAAACTCGGACGAAGCTGCGAGAGCATCGCTGCTCTTTCTCTGGAGTTCGGGACGAGTCCGTTGCCGGGCTATTGTTCTCGCTCGCGCCGAGACTGTTTTGTACACTCGTAGATAGTTCGCGCAGCCGGAGTAGATCAGATCTGGGCGCCTCGGCCGCTGGAAGTCGATTTCCGTGTGTTTCTCTGGGCGCCGGGAGTGCAGGTACGCTCGAGCGCTTCTCCATTCATCATCCTTGGATAATGAATATTTTCGGCTCTGTCGTTGTGAGTTACGAGAGAGTCGCGACGCGAGCTGCCGGATCTTCGGGTGGAAGATAGATGCTGAAAGGATGGGGTGGTTTGAAAAGTTTGGATATAAGGTTTTTTGGTGAGATTTTTGAAGCGATAGAAAAGTAACAATGGAAAATGTAAATTTAAATACAAAATATTTAGAAATTCTTTAAATGATACCAAATTTCACGTATATGTGAATATTTTGGTTAAGTGAGTCAAAACTAATGAACTAAATGTGTTTAATTCAAGATATTGAATATTGATATGCATCAATTTATTAATTAATGGTCGCTGTTTAATCTATTAGTTATTAATAATATTTGAATTAACGTAAATTATTAGACCACGAAAGCTTTATTCTAAACATTGAAATTAGTTTCGCGGTGGAAATCAAAATTATTTTTGACTAGAAAATTGATAACAGTCCGTTCTTTAACTAAAATGAAATAATCTATTTGTTTACATTTAACAGAGCAAATAATAGAAATAATATAGAAATACTAAATTATTAGTTATTTTCTACAATTGTTGAACTGATAGCTCAATTCTTCATTACAGATCAAGGTTAAATATTCAATTTTAGATTTTTAACATCAAACATAATTTAGAACTAATTATTATATGAATTAAATATCATTATTTTATTGATTACAAATTCATATCCTACTTTACTGTAATAAAAATTTAATATAATTGATTCCATCGTCATACATCTCATAAATGAGATGAGTTTAAATTAAGAATACAGTAACAA